>APFE030187156.1:185383-199984 GCA_000404065.3 Pinus taeda | reverse complement strand
TATTATTATTTAACACTCTTGGGCCGCCTCAAGAGGTTTTCAAACCAACAGTGGGACTTAGGTGCCTCATGGAGGTTTTCACCTGAGTCTCTTTATTTTTTCTCTTATTTTTTTTCTTTTTTCTTCAGGGACTTGGTGGGGTGGAAGTTGAGAATTTCTCTACCACCATCACTGTCCTGCTGATGTTATTGATGAATTCCTGCTTTGATAAGGGATTTTTGTAGATTGTTAATTTGTACACGTTGACAAGCAAAGGGATAGCCTCTGCATCAATGATTCCTATCTACACAACACCATTATCATGACAATTTTCTATTACATAAGGCCCTAACCATCTAGTCCTTAACTTGTCTTTAAAATCTTTGTATCGGGAATCATACAACAAAGCTCAATCAATCACCTTCTTGAAACTGTTTTTCTTTTATATTCTTGTCATGCTAGATTTTCCTTTGAACTTGAGTCACTTCTGTGTGCAGGAGGGCTTGCATCCTAAATTCATCTAACCCGTTCAGCTAGAGAAATATTTCTTATTGTGCCCTTGTGATATCTAGATCCAGTTGTGCTGTCATCCTTAAGGTGTTGTATTCAAATTCAATGGACAACTGGGCTTTCTTCCCATAGTCCATCTCATAAGGAGTGAAGCTAGTGGTGGTCTCCTAGGTGGTATTGTAGGCCCAGGTGGCCTCAACTAATCTATTTTCCCAATCCTTTCTGCTACTGCTAATCACATTGGTCAATATGCCTTCCAATGCTCTATTGGTTAGTTCCACTTACCCATTAGCCTGTGGGTGGTAAGGGGTGGATGTTTTGTTGTTGATCGTGTGATGGCTTAACAGATTTTCAATCACATGAGATGTAAATTGACTGCCTTGATAATTGACCAATTCTCTAGGGTACCCAAACTTATAAAAGACATTCTCCCTTAAGAATGCAGCCACGTTTTATTTTGTTTCTACTTTGATGGCTTTGGCTTCAACCCATTTTGTTAAGTAGTCAGTGCACACAATTATGTGCTGCTTCTATTTTGATGGAGGGTCAATGGGCCCGATGAAATCCATGCCCCACTTGTCAAATGGCTCGAAAGTCACTTGAGGTTGCAGAGGCATCTCATCCCTTGGGGTAGGTTTCGCCATCCCTTGGTGCCGATCACACTGGCTGGTATACCTCCTGACATCTTGGTGAAGAATGGGCCAATAATAACCAGCTTGTAGTACCTTAAATGATGTTCTTTTGGCTGCAAAGTGACCTCCACAAGGCCCATCATGACAAGACAGAAGGATGTCGAAGACTTCCTCCTCCCTGACACATCTTATTAGAATATGATCTGGACCTAGCTTAAAGAGATTGCCCCCAATCCAAGTGAACGGGGCATTCTTTCTTATGATTCTACTCTTTTTCTTGGAGGAAAAATTTGGAGGAAACTGTGCAGACACCGAGTAGTTTTCTATGTCAGCAAACCATGGAGAGAGAAATGAAATGGTGAATAAATGTTCATCTGGTAATTGATCATCAACCATTCCTTCCTACCCTGCAGGCAAAGTCAATCTGGATAAAAAATCTGCAACAACATTCTCCTTGACAAGCTTATCAATAATAGTTGAATCAAATTGTTGCAATAAAATTAACCATCTAATATTCCAGGCATTTACATCAGGTTTATTCATCAAGTATTTAATTGCAACGTGGTGGTATGTAAAAATGTCTGGTAACCAGTAATGTAATGCCTAAATTTATTCAATGAATGCACAACAACTAGGAGTTCTTTTTCATTCACTGTGTAGTTTAGCTCAACTTTCGACATATTCTTATTGATGAAGTAAATGGAATATGGTAGCTTGTCATCTATCTAGCCTAGAGCTGCTCCTATAGCTTTGTGAGAGGCATTAGCATGAATATGAAAAGGAAGAGACCAATTTGGGCCTCAGAGTATAGGTGCAGTAGTCAACTTGTCCTTTAGGGTGTCCAGGCTTATTGGCAACTTTCTGACCATGAAAATTCAAATTCTTTGGCCAATAAACCAAATAAGGGAGAAGCTAATTTGCTGAAATCTTTTATAAATCTCCTATAATATCTAGCTAAACCTAAAATTCTTTTGACATCCCTCTGTTTTTGTGGAGTTGGGACCCTTTTGATGATGGATATCTTGTTTGGGTCTACCTACAGTCCTTCCTGTGATATTGAGTGACCTAGAACAGTCCTTGTAGTCATCAAGAACCCACATTTTTCGGGACTAAGGGATAAGTTCATTTCAATGCATTTATTCAACACTTTACCCAAGTTAGAGATAGCCTCCTAGAAATCACACCCATATGGTGTGAAGTCATCCACATAAATTTCTACTGCATCATGGACTAGCTCTGCAAAGATACTTAGGACTACCCTTTGGAAAGTGGTAGGGGCATTGCATATACCAAAAGGAAGGACCCTATAAGCGAAAGTACCCCAAGGATAGGTGAAGGTGGTTTTATCCTGGTCCTCTGGGCTAATATGGATTTGATTGTACCTACTGAACCCATCTAAGAAAGAGAAGAACCTTTTCCCTGCCAGACCATCTAACACTTGGTGAATGAAAGGTAGAGGAAAATGGTCCTTCTTTGTTGCTTTTTTTTAACTCTATGTAATCAACACAAATCCTCCACTTTCCATTTTTCTTTGGAACCAGCACCAGAGGAGACACCCACTCACTATCTGAGATAGGGTAAATGAATCATGCATCCAAAAAATTATATAACTCTTCTTTGACTTTATCCTTGAGAGTTGGATTCATTCTCCTTTGGGGTTGTCAGACTGGTTTGCAACCTTCTCTGATGTAAATGTGGTGAGTACACACCGAGGGGTGCACTCCCTTCATTTCTTTGTAATTCTAAGCAAAGGCATCCAAATTTTCTCTTAGCATATTACATAACTCTTCTTCTTGGTGTACAGAGAGGGGTTGATTTTCAATGCTCTTTCGGGGCCGAATTCTATTGTCTTAACGTGAGTAGGGTTTGAGTCAGCTAAGCATAGATCAACTTGGTGTTTGTTCTTGGTTTTCTTCACTACTTCCTCCAGAGACATGGTGTTGGGAGTTGGATTTTGGAGTATGTGTTCAATTAAATCATCTTCATCATGATGTCCTCCTCCTATGACAGTTTCAAGGGTATAGAGTTGGGAGGAGTATAATGCATCTTCTTCCTTCTCTTCTAGCCATAAAGGTAAGTCATGTTCTAAATATGGTTGAGTAGGAGGGTACAGGACCAACTGCTTAGATATATGCCCATTTTTGATAGTCATGTTTTCAGCCCTACAGCTTATGTAGGCATCGACAGTGGCTAACCAAGGCATCCCAAGTATGAGAGGATAACCAATAAATTTTGTCTTAGGCTGGAGAACTAAGAAGTCTACAGGGTACTCCCAAGATTCAATGGAGACCATCAAATCCTCAACAATCCCCTTAGGGGTTACTATGGATCGGTTTGCAAACTGCAAGATTGTCGTGGTCTTTCTTAACGATCCCTGTAGATTCAACTTAAGCATGGTGTCCTTAGTCATTACATTAATGGCAGCCCTAAGATCAATCAAGGTATGGGGGAAAATGGTGCCATTGATGTGTATATCTACTACAGGGCTCCCAGGGTCTAAATATTTTAGGAAAATTACCTACCCTAGCATTAAGTTGGGCATCTATCTAATGACATTAATGGTAGGGGTGTCTCTTTTTTGCCTCCCTGGATGTGTGAAACACTTCTCTTTAATCATCCTGTTGTAAATACACACATCTTTAATAGCTTGGAGAAGTGGGATTTTGACACATAGATTTTTCAATTCACCCAGAAGTTCATTCTCTTTTGGGGTATGCTGGGCTGGATGGGTTAATATTTTAGGAAAGGGTGGTGGATTCACTCTAGGCATACTTTCCTCTCTTTCCTCCTCACTCTCCCTAGGTGGAGATGGAGGTTGGTTATCCAGGAGCACTCTCCCTGACCTAAGCTTGATTTCCTGAATTTCCATAGCATAAGAAGGGTAGGATGTTTCTCCACTGTAGACTTGTTGTGCCTGTCTATTGTTCAGGTTCGGGTTTGGTTGGGCAGCCATATGAGGTTGTTTAGGTGGACCCAGGTGTAAAAGTTGTGGTTGAGATGGAGGTGAAGGAAATAAATCTAGAGCATTGTCTTATGGGGGCCTCCACCCCTAGGTTGGTGCATTCCACTGAGGTTGTGGAGGAGTATATGGCTGAAATTGTTGGTTGGTTGGCTGGGAATGATATTGAGATGCAAAAGAACAGGGAGAAGGTGTGGACTGGGAGGGATGAGCAGGGGGGCCCCAAGAGGGAATGGATGTGTTTTGATTAGGGTTGTAATATGCATTGGATTTCCCTTGCATGCCCTACTAGTATGGTTGAGGCCCATGAGGCATCCTTTAATTTATGTAGTAGAGTTGTTCAATCACCCCTTCAGTTCCCTGATACACAAATTTTAGTCCAGGAAGATAAGAGCACTTGTTTGTGGAGTGGTTTTTTTCACAGACCGAGCAGATTTCTATAAGGTTTAATGGGTATTCATTCCTAGGGTGCCTCTTTGTGCATCTAGGCCAGAAGATGGCTAATGCTCTCTTTTCTTCCTCCTGCTTCCTCTTGATTTGCATAATGTCCATCCGCAGGGCAAGGATTTTCAACATTTCACTCTTGAAATCTTCCAACATGTTTCCAATTTCATTTTTATAGATGTGTTGGAAGAGGATGAGTTGGCCACTATTTGACTGACCCTATCCCTTTTTCTAGCTACCCTAGAATGATTCTTAAAAACAATCTTGATATCCTCATAGGGTAGCTGGTAGATTTCTTCTCTTTATAGCAGGTTTAGGGTTTCTAGGCAGTCTTCCTTGATCCCTTGAGAAGGACTAACTTAAGTGACTTAGGATCAAGTGTGCACCTGGCCCTTTTATAGCCGAGCTTGAATATTTCCTCATAATCCTCTAAGGACTCATCCTGTCCCAAGGTCATTCTAAAAAATTCCTCTTTGGTATCTTTGGACCTATAGTAGTCCCTATACTTGTTGTTTAAATCTTGCTACATCTGAGCCCAGGTGGTGATACTATCCCCAGGTAAACTCATGAACCAGCATAGAGTTGCATCCTTGAGAGTCGATGGGAATAATTTCAACTTCTAATCATCAGAGGTGTAATTATAAATTCTGCATATGACAACAAATTCAAACAATAAAGTATCTGGATCTTCTGAGGTCAGGCCATGGAAGTGAGGAAGAACAGATGAGCTTATGTTTTTCATCTTGGCATCCCCATTGGTTTCTTTGATGGGAAAATCACCCTCAATTCTTTCTCTATCTTCCCTTTCATTTCTATTTTTAGTCATTATGTCAGTTGGAATGGGTTATTCTTCTTCTCATATAGGCTCTTCAAAAATATCTGGTTGTTCGCCTAAGGGGTCCTTTAATTCACAACCACCAAAGAAGAGGCATGGTTGGCTATTCGAAGTGGTGGGGGTATTTGGTAGAAATTTTCCTAAGTTATCCCTATTCCTACGAGGCATGAAAGGAGTGTTTTTGTTTTGTTTTTCAAGCTTTAAGATTGATTATAGAATTGAAAAGACAAACTAAATTGAAACTAACTGCTAAATGAAATCAATTGCCAAATGGAAAGGAAAGGAAACCAACTTACAACTACTTTGAAAAATTGAACTAATAACTGAATGAAAGAGATAAGAAAAGGAAGAAAGAAAGCAGAAATCACATCTACTCAGACACCTCCCCAGAAACAACGCCAAAAAGTGATGAGCACTAGTATTGCAGCAAGGATGATGACTCCTCGGGCTACCAACTTTACTTCATCAACCCGAGGTTCGTACAAACTTGGAGGTGATAGTGCTGTATACAAAAATAGATGTAATGGGTCCACTCTTTGTCACTGTTGAGCTGGGGTGATAAACCACTAGGGCTTCTCAAACCATCCTTCTATTGATTTCGAAGAAGTTTGATTACCAATTGAGAAAGGATACTTGGTGAGTGCCAGTATTGTAGCAAGAATGCATCAACTCCTAGGCTTCCAACTTTACTTTTATCAACCTGATAGTTTGTAACAAACTTGGAAGCGTCGGTGCTATATGCGCAAGTAATAGTTCTTACTGCAGGTTGTCACTTGGTCAGTCGGTGCAAGATCACTAGGAGCTCAAGACAACTTCTATAGATTCCAAAAGAAGCTCTATATGTGATGAAAGAAAGAAAGATTACTCTACAGAAGCTATTCTAATTGCAGAAAGGAAAAAGACAGGAATGTAAAGCAAGACCTAGTAAACCCTAATTAACGAGCTAATTCTACTTTTGCCAAAAACACTATGAAAACCATGAAAGAAATGCCATTACCTACTCAAGGAAGCAAACAATATCTAACCATGCTATTTATGGAAGTAAATAAGAAAAAAACATATTTTGGGATTTTTATGTGAATTTCACATGCATCTAATTTATTGTGTATGAGTGTGGCAGTGAATAGGTGGCGTTGGAAGGTGGTTTTGGAGCTTGGGAGAATGTAGGATGGTGTGGATGAGTCCTAGGAGGTCTTAGGTGGCCTTTTGGAGGCTTTTCCCACACTCAACCTTCAAAAGAAAGCCTACAAGAAAAACTACAGGAGGACACAGGAAATCTACAGGAGGAAAACAGGGAAACTACAGGAGGCCTACAGGAGGAGGCCGAGAGAAATTTCCGCTATTTTGAGGGTGTGAGAGTGGGTGAAAAGGGTGAATGAAGGTTGGGGTGAGGTGTTAGGGTGCCTAAGGTCTACCATGAATCACCAGGAGAGAGAAAGATGATTGGGTTTTCTCAAGGAGAGAGGAAGAAGTTCTATGAAAAATGAAGGAAACTAAGGTAGAATTGAGGTGAGGTTTGGGAGACCTGTAGGGCATGGATCAGATGGAGGACGTGATTGCTGATAAGGTAGCCTACTACTGGAAGAGATCTGCTGCAAAGGAACTGACAGTCAGCCAAGAAAATCAAGCAACAAATGAAATGAGTGCATTTAGGAAAAACTGAGTTTTGCATTAAAATGATCTAAATTGTGATCTATGAAAGAAATGATGAGAAATGTTTAGGAAAGGAAAGAATGAAAGAGGACTATTGAAAATCAGGAAGTGAACATGATAAATGAGATTTGGAGCAAAGAAAAACTAGACTATTAACCTACTAAAGAGCTGCAAACACTAGAAGTCCTATGAATGAGGAAAATCTGTGTTTTTGGGGCAGTAAGAAAGTCTTTACCTCAAATCATGGTCCCAGAGGGAGGAAGAGAGGCCAAGGCACTATTTCTAGCCTTTTGAATCTTTTCTGATCACTACTTAACCTACTACAAAAAGCACAAATGGAAGCAAACTACGAAATCATCAAAAGCAACCTATTCTTAACCATAAAAGAAATACATCTAACAACAAATTAACTTACAAGCTGGAGTAAAGCATACAAATACAAGTAAATAGAAGCTTGACTACTTGGATTGGTCCCTAACCCAAGAGCTTTAGCCCTATGAGGTAATTCAATCCTAGCTCAAAAAGGATTCCATCTTTATTATAAAAAAATATCAATTTTACATGAAACTGTCACAAAATAGTAATCTCGAAATTTGAGCAGAGTTTACATAAGAAAAAATCTGACCCTAGTGAGGCCTTAGGCCTCTATACTTATACATCTGAAGCTACCAACAAATTCCTTAAAATCAGGGAGGCTTGGCTCCCAAAACTCGAGATAACTATCAGTCATCCTCCACTTGCTCTGCTGCCTTCTAGTGCATGATTCGGCTGCTTGTACTCCGAGCTGAATGAAGGGGAATTTGAAGTGAGGAGTAATAAATGAGGGGGATTCCCTCCTATAAGTCCTCTCCTATATCTACTTCAAGTTATTGCTACCATTTGACCACTGCATCCTTGAATTTGACCTCGAAATCCATCAATAATCTGCATTAAATACATGTTAGATCACATGGCATCATAACTAAGTCAACTCACTCTATAAGCATAAATATAATCAGAAAATCATACAATAAGCTAAGAGAATGGTCGATTTGACTAGGTTAGGAGGTAAAATAAGCCCATATAATTACCCATTTGTGAGGCTCATCATCACCCCCCTATTGAAGGTGTTGCTCATCCTCTGAGAAACTTAGTCAATCTTCTCATCCTTTATGGCCCTGGTGGCCTCCCTAGCATCCCAGGCTTCTGATGTGGTCTGCTCATGTTGGTCATAAAACCTTGCTATACTGTCTATGTCCTTCCACTGCTCCTCCTCCTCTTCTTCTCTTCTACCTTCCAACATTCCTAATAGAAGTGGAGGACTTAGTTTGAGGCCAATTCAGTTGACCTTTAGCCTTTGCATGGAGCGCTTGTACATTGGCACTCTTTTCAATGCTTCCTTTAGCTTCATGTGGGAATGGTATTCCATGATCTACAAACTGTGAGGTAAGGTGTTCCATCTTCCCATACATGCATGCACACAGTCATCCCGAAGTAGCCTTTGTATATCTTCAAAGTGTGCAATGTCTTATGCCTGATTGGTTAGATATTCAGGGGCAATCTGAGGGTCATTGACAAGCAGGTTGTGTGTGCTGATGAGTGCCATATGATTTGATGGCTCAACTCTTATCATTAATGTCTCATTCTACTCTTTTATCATCAATATTTTCAATTATGCTGCCCTTAATTCTTCATTGTTCATCCATGAGGCCATTGCCATCAATTGCAGGTCCCTTAGCTTGGCATTGGGGTCCCACACATTCATGTCTGTGAGGGCCATGTTGTGTAGGTAGAACTCTGCCATCTTTAATTTATCCTTCGAGGTGCTTTGGTCACACAGGTCCATGAACTGCCTGTAGTCTTGGAAAGGCATTGTGCCTCTTTGTGCCAAAGTCTTTATTTGGAATTGAAGCCATTAGTCCTTCAGATAGAGGCCATAAGATTTAGCTGGTGTTCTGCATTGTAACGATTCCATGGATAAGCTGGCCATGTATGCCAGCTGATTCTCTTTCTCTTACAACTGCCTCCTTAGTAGTTCATTCTCATTTTCAAGGTGGCTTCTTGTAATGGCTTCTCTGTCTCTGAGAGAACTCAATTCTCTACCCATTTCCCTGAGTTTGTTCTCCATATGGCCAACATCCTCAACTCCTTTGGATTTGGCTATCTGCATCCACCTATGCATTCTCACCCTTTCTCTAATTCGAAAGATAGTGGAATTGAAAATTTCTGTGGGATTATTTTTCCTCCCTCAAGTAGATTGTAATAGGAGGCAAGACTAGGCTGGGGGTCCGGTTCTTGTAGCTCTTGTGCTTCCTCTTTCACCTTTGCTTGTCCTCCTATCCTTTCCTCAAGCTTTTGGGTCTCCTGTAGTTTGGATAGTGTCGTTTGTAGGACCGTTTCAACCTCCTGTAGGTCAGGTTTTGGGTCCTGTAGTACTGCCTTTCCCTTCCATGTAGAAGATCTTGGAGTGCCCCTTTCATATGTTATAGGTGTCTTTGAAGGAGATTCTTTCACCTTGGCAGATGGTGAATCTTCAATGGTAATGGGAACTTTTGAAGAGGGCTGAGGTTTGCTTGTTGTAATTCTTATGCTCTTCCTTGCCCTGAAATACATGGAGGTCTATCTTTTCCTCTTCTTCTTTGGCTTGACTGGTGTACTAAGGGCAGTGAGGGCAGCTGCTCCCTCTCTTTCCAAAGTCTCAGGGGACTCTTCTCCTTGCTCTGCCTTCTCTGCCTCTTTTTCTCCTTCTTCGGTCTCTTTTTCTGTCCCTTCAACTTTTCCCTCCTCTGGTTCTCTTGCTTATTCCTTCCTTTCTTGTTCTTCTATGTCACCATTGGCTTCACCTTCTTCTCCCTGTTGTCCTCCTCCTCACTGTGAGTAGGAATGACATCATAGGTTAATGATTTTATGTCATCTTCAGCTGTCATATTTTAGAAAACTTCCCATGCTATTGGGAGTGTAAAGGTATGGAGGGCTTCCTCTACTAGGAATTTGATTAAGCCATGGTGAGCTAACTGCCCTAAATTTCCTGCTTGTACTTTAGTGCTAGAGTCAATGAGGGACTGAAGGAGGAAATAAGGGATACTGAGCTTTTGATGTGCTAGGGTATCTATGTCATATCTTAAGTCATGAAGGATCTTGAAATGATATCCATAAACAATGTTGTGCCTCCCCTCACAGGAAATGTATTTGATGATTTGGTAGCTAACCTCATCCTAGGGATATGGTATACTAGCCCTTCTAATTCCATTTTTATCTTCCACAGGGGTTTCATTATTTTGGAAAAATTTCTTCTTAGCAGTTGGCCAATTGGTTTCTCATCTTTACTCCAAGGCAGCCCAAGAGGAAGGGTAGTGACCCTATTGATGAATTCAGGGGTTATTTCGATGGAGAGGCCCCTAATGGTTATAGTGGCATGTGTTCTTGTGTGATGGACTAGAGAGAGAGAAAATTCTTTGGCAATTTCATCATCAAACCCTCTAAATTTCTCAAAGAAATTCACCCAATTTTCCCTTATGAATATGTCCACCACCTGAGGATGTGCATGGATCCTAGTGAAGTTAGTGGGCTCCTTTCTCATAAAACCTCCTGTCATACTGCCTGTACTTTAAAAGAAAACCCAAATATGGAAGTGGAGACAAAGAGTTTTGAGAAAAATAAAAAACAGAGGAGACTGTGTTTTTTTTTTAAATAAAAAGAAAATTTTTATGTATTTTCTGCCCTCCTAAAGACTTATTTCACCCCCAAATTGAGACCACTTCTGTCATATATTGATATTTAACAGGGGCATGCATGAACCCTACCTCTCTAGACTGAAATTCGTACTAAAAATTGTGTTTTCTCCCTTCAAAATGACTCACTGCCCCTCTTGTAGAAGCCTACTGTCCCTCCTGTAGATTTCCTGTAGGTGCTTTTGTATATTTCCTGTAGGTGTTCTTGTAGAAAACACCGAGAACAAAGATAGGGAGGAAATCGATGGAGGATGGTGGTTACGAGGCTGTGGGGGCAAAAGAAGGCTGTTGTAGCTAAGTTACGAGGAGAAAATGAAGAAAAGGTGGTGAGAATACGCGGGGAGGAGTGCTCATTACCCTTTATGGATATTTTCGGTTATGAGTGTTGAGCTGGCAAGGTGTACATTGGCCATATTCAGACCGTTGGTCCCCACCTGCTTGGTCATCATGGCCCCTCCTCATAATCACCCCTCATTATTACTTCGAAGTTCACTCTTCCTCCACTACCTGTCCTTGGCATCTTTTTCTTGAGTTGACTATACACATGTGTGGGTGACATCTCGGATGAGTGGAGTCAGCTAAATGAAGGTGGCCAAGTTAACTGGCCACCTTTCACTCATTCAATATCAACCATCTCATTGCCTTTGTATGACTCCTAATTACATAAATGCAAATAGAGGAGTGACTTAGTTACTTACCTGTGATTCGAGTGTATTTGTTGTGAGGTGCTGTGGCTTTCTCTGCTGCATGCCTTCATTTCCCTTTATGCATGCTGTCTCTACTTGTTGATGTGTGGTTATGTGCTTGTGCAGGTTCTTCTCTTGCTGGAGCTGAGCTTCATGTGCCTTTTCAACCTACAGGTGTGCACTCTCTTACTGCTGGTGCTAGAATTCTATGAGATCAGCTGATATAGGAATTCCTACAGGAGCTCCTGTAGCTGCTTCTCCCCTAGAAACTTCATCTTTTCCCTATGATTGGAGCTTGAGAATAATGCCAGAGGTGTCATGAATGATGGAGGGATAATAGATAAGCTTCAGGTAAGGTTATTGGTGCCTTTTTCCCTTTTTTATTTTTGTTTTTTTCATATTGGAAAACTATTTTTTCTGTGTTTTTCTTGGACATGAAAAGAAATGATGCTTGGGGGTGTGATGTAGGCTTGGAAATGATAGCAAGGAGTCTTGAAGGTGGTAAGAGGGATGATAAGTTCCTCATGAAGCTCTCCTGGTCCCTCAAATTTCCTTCTGTAGACATTTTTGGCTCTCTGTAATTCCTACAGGAGCCTCCTGTAGAAAACACAAAGCCTCCTGTAGAAAACACAGTTTTGAAAAAAAAGTACAGTGGGGTGAACAAGATGCCAAATATGATGGAGGAAGGTGTGGAGAAGGTGAGATGGATGCTGGTGTTAATGTTAGGGTCCCCTTGGCACCTTCTTCTGCTCCTTGTAGTCCTCCTGCAAACCTGCAATGCAATTAAAATTCATTTTTGTGTTTTTTTGTTTTGTTTTGAAAACAACTAGGGCGCCTTAGAGAGGTTTTCACCTTAATTGCCTGCCCTGGGCGCCTCCAAGGGAGGTTTGCACCCAAGGATCTTATTCTTTTTTCTCTTTTTTTCTTTGACATCATTGGGGCACCTCAGAAGAGGTTTTCAACCCAATGATGGGACTCAGGCGCCTCATGGAGGTTTTCACTTGAGTCCTTATTTTTTTTATTTTTTCTTTTCTTCACTGAGTGGGTGAAGTGGAAGCTAAGACATGCTCCACTACCATCACAATTTTATTTAGATCTTCCATAAACTCTTGCTTAGAGAGGGGTTTCTTGTAGACTTTCAATTGATGTCCATTGACAAGCATGGGGATGGCTTCATCATCAATGGTTCTGATCAGAACTGAACCATTGTCATTGCATTTCTCCACAGTGTAGGGTCCCAGCCATCTTTTCCTTAGCTTGCCTTTGAAATCCTTGTATCTTGAATCATAGAGTAGTGCCCAATCTCCCTCTTAGAATTGCTTCTCCTGGATATTTATGTCATGCCGTATCTTTCTCTAAAGCTGAACTACCTTTGTATGGAGAAGGGCTTGCAATCTATATTCATCCAATCCATTGAGCTGAGGTAATCTCTCTTCCTGTGCATGGCTAAGGTCTAGGTCCAGCTGAGCTGCCATCTTTAGGGTATTGAGTTCAAATTCTATTGACAATAAAGATTTCTTCCCATAGACCAGTTCATAGGGTGTGAACCCAGTGGTGGTCTTCCATGTTGTGTTGTAGGCCCAAGTGGCCTCAACTAATCTGTTCGCCCAGTCTTTTCTGCTGCTGCTCACTACCTTGGTTAGGATCCCTTCCAATGGCCTGTTAGTGACCTCCACTTGCCCATTGGCTTGTGGATGGTAAGGGGTGGAAGTATTGTGCTTGATATGTAATATTCCTAACCTAGAATATTCCTCAAACCCCAGTAAAAACTCCAACCAAATATGTGCAAATGATATAATAACCCAGAAGTGATAAAATAATAGTGGAACAACATATAATAATGTAAACTGGAAATATAAGCAGATACACAAGAAATGCCGCGAGAAATGCTAAGCCATTTTATTATACTAGGCGATAAATGAGTACAAGAGGTGATTAGACAGATGGCACCTCGACTTGCACAAGGCAAGTGAAGAAATACTCTAAGAATGACAAGAATGGCCTCTCTGCGTCGATGTTGTTGTTGTGCTACTGCTCATCCTAGAAAACAAATGATGATTTGGGGCTTCTCCCCTCCTCAGAAAAAGTTGAAACTTTGGATTCGGGCTCTACTCAAGAAACCCAGAAAAACCCAGAAAGCTTTCCTAGAATGGCCTCACACTGATCTACGTCCCAGATGCTGGGAAAATGTCATGCTACTGCTGCTACTGGAAATAGAATGAGGATTTGGGGCTGCTCCCCTCGTCAGAAAAGGATGAAACTCTGGAATCAGACTCTACTAAAAAAACCCAGAATAACTTAGAAAGATTTTCTGAAATGGCCGACCCTCGAAAATCACTCCCTTAGGGTTCTACGCAGTTCCTCAAAGACGCTGATGAAACTGCTGCTGAAATGTTGATGAAACTGCTGCTGAAATGCTGATGAATCTACTGCTGGAATCCAATGGAAACACCTTGCACGAGCAGGCACTCGAAGTCCCCCGGGGCTAAGGGTGAGATCTCCAAACAGAGACACTCAATGCACTAAACAGTGCTGCAGACTAGCTAAACAATCAGTGTGCTCTAAGTCGAAATTACTATCACAAATGCTCATAACCAGAATGATCCCAAATGAGGGGGTTCCTCTCTATTTTATAGCCTCTGCCTCTCACAATCCCTAGGCTCACTTTCTCTTGCATGATCCCCTTCTTGCCATGTGTTCCTTCCCTCCTACACAGTCCCTCCACGTGTCTGTGTGGGCCCCATTTCTATGTCCCCCTTTGGCCCCTTGGTTCCCCCCTAAGTCACAACGTTGTGCTACCTAGGAAGTGAATTTTTATTCTAAAGTGAGTTATTTTCCCCCTTCCTCACTTTTTATTTACAAATAACTATAGAAGGTAAAAATCGAACAAAATCGAATATTCCAATTGGCCATAGCTAATTAGGAATATTATAGTCTCCCTCGGCAAAATCTTGCTTGTCCTCAAGAAACTGAAGTAATGGATGCTGTAAGATCTCCTCACTCTCACAAGTGGCATCCTCATCCAGCAAATTCTTCCACCTCACCAAGAATTCCCGGACTGTCCTGCTCCACAACCGTCTCTCCCTAGAGTCAATGATAGCCTCCGGCCGTAATACCAAATGCCCCTCATCATCCATGGGTGGTAGCTCATCTGTCACGGTCACCTGCTGCCCCAATGCCTTCTTCAGGCATG
>APFE030187156.1:126186-176171 GCA_000404065.3 Pinus taeda | reverse complement strand
TATCTAGGGCTTCTTGATAGTTTTCCGACCATATGAACTCAACATCTTTTCCTAGGAGGCCAAACAAAGGAGAGGCTAACTTGCTGAAGTCTTTAATGAATCTCCTGTAATATCCAACTAAGCCTAAGAAACTTCTGACATTTCTCACCTTTTGAGGAGGTGGGACCCTTTAGATGATGGCAATTTTGTTGGGGTCCACCTGCAGTCCTTGTTGAGATATTGCATGACCTAGCATGGTCCCTTTAGTCATAAAAACTTCACATTTTTCTAGACTGAGGGACAGACTCATCTCAATACACTTATCTAGAACTTTTCCTCGGTTAGATAAAGCTTCCTAAAAGTCAGAGCCATAAAGAGTAAAATCATCCATGCATATTTCTATTGCATCATGAACCAGTTTAGAAAAGATACTCAGTACTGCTCTTTGGAAAGTGGCTGGAGCATTGCACAAACGAAAAGGAAGGACCCAGTATGTAAAGGTACCCCAAGGACAAGTGAAAGTGGTCTTACCTTGGTCTTCCAGGCTGATTTGAATATGATTGTACTTGCTAAACCCATTTAGGAAAGAGAAAAAATTTTTCCCTGCCAGCCCGTCTAACACTTGATCTATGAAAGGTAAAGGAAAATGGTCCTTTTTAGTGGCTTTGTTCAATTCCCGATAGTCGACACAGATTCTCCACTTACCATTTTTCTTTGGCACTAGCACCAAAGGAGAGACCCATTCACTGCTAGAGATGGGATAGATGAATCCTGCATCAAGCAACTTCTGCAGTTCTTCCTTAACGATATCTTTAAGTGCTGGATTCATCCTCCTTTGAGGTTGCATGACTGGTTTGAAATCTTCCTTGATGTATATATGATGAGTACATACTGAAGGGTGCACTCCCTTCATATCCTTATAGCTCCAGGCGAAGGCATCTAGATGTTTTCTCAGTAGGCTGCATAGCTCCTTCTCCTAGGAAGTAGATAGGGATGGATTGATTTTCAATGTTCTTTTTGAGCCAAACTCTATATTTTTAACATGGAGAGAAGTGGAGTTGGCCACACAGAGATTAGTTGAGGGGTTGTTTTGGGTTTCTCTTACTATGTCTTCTAATGGTGATACACTGGGAGGTGGATTCTGAATCAATATTTCAATCATATCATCCTCATCTTGCCGTTTTCCCCCCATTGTGATTTCTAATGCACAAAGCGGTGCAGAATAAACTTCATCCTCATCCTCCTCCTCCAACCAGAGAGGTAGATCATGTTCTAGCAGGGGTTGGGTAAGAGGATATAGGGTTAACTGCTTGGAAATGTGCCCATTCTTTATGGTCATGTTCCCAGCTCGGAAATTGATGTAGACGTCGACTGTAGTCAACTAGGGTCTTCCCAGGATGAGAGGATACCCAGTGAGCTTTGCCTTTGGCCGGAGAACTAAGAAATCTGTAGGGTACTCCCAAGAATCAACGGATACCATCACATCTTCTGTAATCCCCTCAGGCGTCACAGTGGAGTGGTCTGCTAACTGCAGCACTGTTGTGGTCTTCCTCAAGGAGCCCTGGAGGTTAAGTTTGAGCGTTGTGTCCTTTGTCATCACATTAATGGAAGCTCCCAGATCAATCAAGGTATGTGGGACCATTGTGCCATTGATGTGGACATCAACTACTGGGCTTCCAGGATCCAGATATTTTGGACAGCTTATCTGCCCCAACATTAGGTCGGACAATTTTCCTATGACATTGGTGGTTGGGGCCTCTCTCTTGTGCCTTCCTGGATAGATATGCACATCTTTATGGCTTGGAGAAGTGGTATCTTCACACATAAATGTTTCAATTGTCCCAGAAGTTCAGCCTCTTCTGGGGTAGGCTAGATTGCCATGGATAGTCTCTCAGGAAAGGGTGGATTTTCTTTAGGTTCGCTTTCCTCTTTATCTTCCTCGACCTCCCTGGGTGGAGGTTGGCTATCTGGGAGAATTTTCCCAGATCGCAGGTTAATTTCTTAAATCTCCACAACATAAGTTGGGCATGATGGTTCCCCACTATACACTTGCTGAGCCTGTCTGTTGTTCGGGTTCGGATTTGGCTAGGCAGGCATTTGGGGTTGCCTTGGTGGAGCAGAAGGTAATGGTTGTGGTTGGGCAGGTGGTGGAGGCAGAAGAGCGGGAAGAGAGTTGTATTGGGGCCTCCACCCCTGATGAGATGCATTCCACTGAGGTTGCAGCTGAGCATAGGATTGAAATGAATGGGTGGCTAGTTGGGCACGATATTGAGATGTGAAGGACCAAGGAGGAGGTGTGAACCAGGAAGGATGAGCAGGGGGACCCCAAGAAGGTATGGAGGTGACTTGGTTGGGGTTTTAGTATGCCTGATATGTCCCTTGCATCCCCTGCTAATATGGTCTAGGTCCAGGTGGCCTCATTTGGTTTATGTAATAGATCTGTTCAGTGACTCCTTCGGCCCCTTGGTATACAGCTTTAAGTCCAGGCAAGGAAGGGCACTTATCTATAGAATGATCTTCTTCACAGACTGAACAAGCCTCTATAGAGTTCAATGGGCATTCATTCCTAGGATGCCTTCTGGTGCATCTAGGACAAAAAATGGTCCAAGTCCTCTCTGCTTCCTTTTATTTTCTTTTGATATGTAAGGTATCCATTTGCATGGTAAGAGTCTGCAACATCTCATTCTTGAAGTCTTCCAACATGCTTCCAATTTCCCCTTTAATGGATGAATTGGAAGAAAAGGTATTGGCTATGGGTTGAATCCCCCTACCTTTCTTCCTGGCTTCTCTAGAATGGTTTCTAAAAATAGTCTTTATGTCCTCATAGGATAGTTGGTAGATGTCTTCCCCAGCCAATAGATGGAGGGTGTCTAAAAGGTCTTCCCAAATTCCCCTGAGTAGGACCAAATTCAGAGACTCAGGGTCAAGTGTACACCCGACCCTTTTGTAACTGAGCTGGAACCTCTCTTCATAGTCTTCCAGGGACTCATCACTCCCTATGGTCATTCAGAAGATTTCTTCTTTCATATCCTTTGGCCTACAATAGTCTCAATACTTGTTGTTAAAGGCCTATTGCATCTGAGCCCAAGTTGTGATGCTATTGCCAGGTAATCCCATGAACCAGCGTAGTGCTGAGTCCTTGAGAGTAGAAGGGAACAATTTCAACTTTTTCTCATCTTTTGCATAGTCATAAGTTCGACAGATGACAACAAACTCAAACAAGAAGGTGTCAGAATCTTCTATAGTCAGACCATGGAAGTGAGGTAGGGCTGAAGGACTTATATTCTTCGTTTTGGTGTCTCCATTGTTCTCCCGAATGGGAAAGGTACCCTCTATTCTTTCTCCATTTCCCCTAGCATTTCGGTTTTTAGTCATTGGCTCCAGAGGAATATTTTCTTCTTCTTCTTCCCCTATAGGTTCTTCAAATATGTCTCGCTGTTCACCTAAGGGTTATTCTTGATTGCAGTGACCGAAGAAGAGAGAAGGTTGGTTGTGTGAAGCAGTGGGGGTGTTGGGCAAAATGTTTCCTGAGTTATCTCTATTCCTATGAGGCATGAAAGGAAATCTTTTTGGTTGGATTTTTATTTTTCCCCACACTGATAGTACCCGCAGAAACTGAAATTGTGATTCAACAAAACAAATTGCAACTAGTTAAAATGAACTTGCTAAATGGAAATTTGCAGAATTGAAAAGGAAAGCAAGGAAATGTAGAACTTGAAAGAAAAGAAATGACTGGTCTAATTTTGCTGAAATAAACTATTAGTAGAATGTTGCAATAGGAAATAGAAGAAAGCAGTAATCACATAATACTTTGATGCTTCCCCGAAAACGAGCCAAAAAGTGGTGAGCACCAGTATTGCAGCAAGAATGCTGTGACTCCTGGGCTTCCAACTTTACTTTTATCAACCCGGTAGTTCATAACAAACTTGGAAGCATCGGTGCTGTATGCACAAGTACTAGTTCTTACTGTAGGTTGTCACTTGGTCAGCTGACCCAAGATCACTAGGAGCTCAAGCCAACTTCTATAGATTCTAGAACAAGCTCTATGTGTGATGAAAGAAAGAAAGATTACCCTACAGAAGCTATTCTAATTACAAAAAGGAAAAAGACTGGAATGTAAAGCAAGACCTAGTAAACCCTAATTAATGAGCTAATTCTACTTTTGCCAAAAACACTATGAAAACCACGAAAGCAATGCCATTTCGTACTCAAGGAAGTAAAAAATATCTAATCATGCTATTTCTAGAAGTAAATAAGCAAAAAACATATTTTGGGATTTTTATGTGTTTTATGTGAATTTCACATGCATCTAATTTATTGTGTATGCGTGTGGCAGCAAACAGGTGGTGTTGGAAGGTGGTTTTGGAGCTTGAGAGGATGTAGGATGGTGTGGGTGGGTCCTAGGAGGTCTTAGGTGGCCTTCTGGAGGCTTTTCCCACACTCAGCCTTCAAAAGAAAGCCTACAGGAAAAACTACAAGAGGACACAGGAAATCTATAGGAGGAAAACATGGAAACTACAGGAGGCCTACAGGAGGAGGCCGAGAGAAATTTCTACTATTTTGAGGGTGTGAGAGTGGGTGAAAAAGGCGAATGAAGGTTTGGGTGAGGTGTTAGGGCACCTAAGGTCTACCATGAATCACCAGGAGAGAGAAAGATGATTGGGTTTGCTCAAGGAGAGAGGAAGAAGTTCTCTAAAAAATGAAGGAAACTAAAGCAGAATTGAGGTGAGGTTTGGGAGACCTGTAGGGCATGGATCAGATGGAGGATGTGATTGCTGATAAGCTGGCCTATTGCTGGAAGAGATCTGCTACAAAGGAACTGACAGTCAACTAAGAAAATCAAGCAACAAGTGAAATGAGTGCATTTAGGAAAAACAAAGTTTTGCATTAAAATGATCTACACTGTGATCTATGAAAGGAAACGCTGAGAAATGCTGTAGGAAATGAAAGCATGAAAGAGGACTATTGCAAATCAGGAAGTGAACATGATAAAGGAGATTTGGAGCAAAGAAAAACTGGACTATTAACCTACTAAAGAGCTGCAAACACTAGAAGTCCTATGAATGAGGAAAATCTGTGTTTTTGGGGCAAAAAGAGGGTCTTTGCCTCAAATCATGGTCCCAGAGGGAGGAAGAGAGGCCAAGGCACTATTGCTACCCTTTTGAATATTTTCTAATCACTGCTTAACCTGCTACAGAAAGCACAAATGGAAGCAAACTATGAAATCATCAAAAGCAACCTATTCTTAACCATAAAAGAAATATATCTAATAGCAAATTAACCTACAAGCTAGAGTAAAGCATACAAATACAAGTAAAGAGAAGCTTGGCTACTTAGATTGGGCCCTAACCCAAGAGCTTCAGCCCTCTGAGGTAACTCAGTGCTAGCTCAAAAAGGATTCCATCTTTATTATAAAAAAATAGCATGTTTACATGAAACTGTCACAAAATAGTAAGCTTGAAATTTGAGTAAAGTTTACATAAGAAAAAATCCGACCCTAGTGAGGCCCTAGGCCTCTCTACTTATACATTTGAAACTACCACTAGTGTCCTTAAAATCAAGGAGGCTTGGCTCCCAAAACTCGAGATAACTATCAGTCATCCTCCACTTGCTCGGCTTCCTTCTAGTGCATGATTCGGTTGCTTGTACTCCGAGCTGAATGAAGGGTAATTCGAAGTGAGGAGTAATAAATGAGGGGGATTCCCTCCTATAAGTCCTCTCCTCTGTCTACTTCGAGTTATTGCTACCATTTGACCACTGGATCCTTGACTTTAACCTCGAAATCCATCAATAATCCGCATTAAATACATGTTAGATCACATGGCATTATAACTAACTCAACTCACTCTATTAGCATAAATATAATCAGAAAATCATACAATAAGCTAAGAGAATGGTTGATTTGACTAGGTTAGGAGGTAAAATGAGCCCATATAACTACCCATTTATGACGCTCATCAATAATTTTACCATAATTGAGAGAATTGAAATGCTACTTACTGCAGTAATGAAAAACTGAAATACATGCCTACAAAACACATAACTCATCTAGTTATTTGTTAATATACCTTGCTTTCAAAAGAACTCTAATTTAACACATGTGAAATATTATCTAACCTAATCATGAATTCCAATGTAATCAAGCACTTAACTGCTATGTACATGAATAAATATAAAAACCTTTTCCTTTTTATATTTTTGTAGGGATATAAATGCAAATCCTTCTTGGTTGCATGGCAGATGAGATAGGTGTGGAGGGAGATGAGTGTGTTAGAGCTCAAATCTGCCTTAGGCTGAAGGAAGGCAAGATTCCAGATAACATAATACCATGCTCAGCCTCGTAGCTAGCCCTACAAGGACAGGAGAGGGCTCTCTCCGGGTCACACTCAGTAAAAGTACACAATAGGGTCTGAGATGACTCAAGATGAACACCGATTTTAGGCTAGTAAATAGATATGGAAAAAAGGTAATTGATTTAATGACTGAATCTTCTGGGTTGTATGGGACCGAAGGACAGCATGAGTTGGGAAATTAAATCAAAGACATAGATTGTTTCATGAGTCAATATAGGCAGGAAGTTTAGCAATCAAATTTGAATAATATGGAGTGGAAAGCTAGTTGAGAGGACGAAAAGGGCATATGTGATGAATCCTTTTCAGACAGAAGAAACCACACAGAACATGAACGCTTTCCCAAGGCAGAGCAGCAAACTGAATTCTACCTCTCCTACTTAAAAGCATTCAATTAGAAATGGTTATGAAGGAACGGTAAAACATAACAAGTACATATGAAATAGAAAGAAAAGACATATGCTGAACTCACACCACAGGGATCTCATGAATCAGAGTTGCCTCATTTCATTAATCTCCTAGCAAAAAATGTACAGTGAAAGTGCTGGGTTTTTTCCTCCGACTTCTCCTAGAAATTCCAACCCCTTTCAAATGATTTTTCATGCAATAAATAAAACTATCTGTGGGAAAACAGATCAACACAAAATGAGGGATTATTTAATCATTATTAACAAACGAAAGATGAAGAGCCAGCCATCTGTTCTGAAAAGGGGCAGTGTTACATGTGAAATCTATTGATAACCAATGAAGAGGCGGAAACTGTAGCTGTATATCCTTTCTAAATCGTAACTAAAGTTAGAAATAGACCATCTGTTCCTATTTCTTTGCCATGGTAGATGTCTTTGTGGCATTCGTTCTTTGACTTTTCACCTTCCCCGTTTGAATTAAAACCAATTTTTTCTAATCAGCATCCAGATGTCTAGTTTTACAGGCATGTCTCCCAACGTGTTCTGAGAGCATTCCATAGCCGCTGTATGCTCTATATTATTTCCATTCTCTCTGCTGTGGTAGATATTTTCGCTTTAATTTTGGCTTCGGTAGGTGTCGATGTCTCTCAATGCATTTCTTTTCTGGAAAACACTTAAAACGTTCCTGGCATTATCCCTTGTCTGCATATTGTTTGAAGGTGATGCCATTCGAAGGTCATATAGGACAATATTGCATTGTTGCTAGGAGTTTCAAAGAGTGGAGTGGCACAACACGGTCGTCATGATCTGCTGTCAATAACATTGTAGCAAGATACTGCAAATTTTGTCCGGGTTTGTCCCATGGTGTCTTTACATTATGCAAAGGTGAGTATTTAATCAACCAATGAAATTCTGCCTCCTTATCCGAAGAGCCATAGTCAGTAGTCCAGAAATGGCCAATAGTAAATTTATGGAAACACAATAGGTCCATAACACCCACATGAGCTAGTGTGCAACCAAATAGGTCAGGTCTCTGATTTGTACAAGCTGCAACAAGAAGTCCACCATTACTGCCTCCTTCAATACATAACTATGTAGGTTGTGTATACCCCTCTAATACAAGGAACTCGGTGGCAGATATGAAATCATCAAAGCAATTTTGTTTTTCGGCAAGAGATCTTGATTTATGCCATTCTTCTCCATATTCACTGCCACCACGGATATTTGCAATTACCAAAACTGCCCCTAGATGTCTTGAAATGACAATGCTATCAACGCTAAAGTTTGGGGTGATGCTCTTGCTAAAACCCCCATAACCATTTAAAAGAGAGGGATGAGAAGCATCTAGAGCAATGTCTTTCTTGGATACAATGAACATTGGTATTTGAGTTCCATCCTTGCTAATTATGAAAACCTGTTTAGCCTCAAACTCTATTCGATCAAACCCTAGAACAACAGTCTTTCCAAAAACTACTAACTCTCATTTTACCACATCTAGGTTGCATCGATAGATAACACCAGGGATGTCCACTAGAACATCTTTCAGATCATCTAATTCGACCAGTTGCATGACTTCAACTAAAGATTGCAGCACTTCGTGTACATTCTCATTTGTATCAGGACCAATCCGTGCAAATTCGGGTGCGTTTTGGGCGATGAAGGAAGTTTTGGAAATTGTTTGGCGTCCTGGCTGTGTGCGCCACGTAGCACGCCCAGTGTGCCATGCCGCACCAATGCACCGTGCCCATGTAAAACTACACTGCATGGAGGCGCCCAATGCGCCGCGCACTCCCACTGCGTCGCTCCACTTAGCTAGTGCGCCACACCTCTCTAAACACAGTTTTGACTTAGAAAATAGCAGTTTCGTTTGGTCACCAGGTAACTGTCGTTCAGTCGACCATTCATCATGTAAAGTATCCTTCCTTTGCATCAAAGAGATATTCCTTTCACTGGACTTGCATTGGGGTACATCTCTTTTTTCATATTCATCGAGTAATGCAGTTTCTTCTCTAGGAATTGTTTCAGTGGCTTGAAACTCATCTTTACAACTTCTGCAACTTTCCTCTTCTGGATGTCCTGTTTCCTGTGTATCTAGACTACAATTATTGCACTTTGATATCTTAGCATGAGCTTGCCTTTCTCCTCTGTGACATGAGCATGAGGCTCAGGGGTATCCTCTAACTGATGTTGACAAGTAGAAGAGGTTTTTCCCTTCCGAGTGGTACTGCCTCAGCCTATCTCTTGATTCCAATGTAACACCATTTTCCACTATTTTGACAGGAACGTCAATGAGTGCTTTGTATGATGGAATAGTAGAAGATTCAGGCCCAGGACTTCCAGTAGGCCCGTGAATAGTTGAAATTTCTTAGTAGCCTTGTTGTTCTTCACATTGCAAGGATTCCAAAATGGCCAACTTGTAATGCAGAGCTTACATGAGTATCGCATTGACTTCCATTCCGTGTAATTTGCATTGATATCCGATCACCACTTGGACAAGATGCTAAGAATATAGGGTCCTGTATAGCTTGCTGCTGGTTTCCTGAAGAAGCCTCAGTGGTGGTTTTGTATTGATGTCGGAATGTTTATCCTTGGGATGCATATCAAATGGCCATTTCTCCTTTTTCCTTTTTTGGTTCTGATCAACGTTAATGTTTTCCCACTGAGAGCTTTTCTCGTCCATCTTGTTTTCTTGACTTGGTAAGCATGTTCTTCCAGAAGTGCTTTCAACTTTTGTTGGTATGGAAGCTTGTCTTGGCAAAGGATGACTAGAGACTGCAGTTGAAGTACTTCATGACAGAGGACTTTGAAAGACATATTCATTACAAACAATTAATTTGACAATTTCCTCTTCAAAACAGAGTTTTGAAGAGGAATCATCCTTGAGCATGATTTATGATAAGAATTTAAAATGAAAACTTATTTTGATCCTCCCTCTGGCCTGCTGGCATTGTTGGGCATTAGAACAAGACTGTGAATGATTTCAAAATTGATTAGACAAACGGAGCTAAACCAGCAGGTACAAAGCATGAGGGGAAATGACTGACAAGACCCTTCCGTCATATTATGGCATGCCCCTAGAAGAATGCAGCTGAGTGAATGGAGCGAGACACCTAAAAATGAAATGAAAAAAGAGTTTTGATCTCTAACGGAGGAATGTAAAGACCGACCCTAACAGAGTGCAATGGGTCAGATGGCTTGGGAGGAAAGCAAGGGTTTTCTCCTAGCTTTCATGATGTTTTTTTTCACAAATCGGGTTCAAAACAAGCCACTACAGGTTTTCCTACAGGATGTCATAGTTCACCTACAGGATCCCCTGTTTTCCTACAGGAACAATCTGAAAGCATAAGTAGTGATTTGGAAAGTGGTATGGAGCTTAGGGAAGTAGAGGAATGGAAGAAATTAGGCAAGGGAGTTGTTGGAACTCACTTAGAACTCAAACCAAAGCTTTATGATGGTTGGATTTGCTCAATAAGTATGGCAAGTTGTCTTTGTAAAATGATACTTCGAATTGAGAACTTAGTGGCCCTTGGCGATCATGGATGGATATGGTTATGCTAAGGCTGATGATATAAGGTCTTCTTGTAATGTAGAAACTCCTGCAAAAAATACATTATTGATGGAAATTTATCCATAAATCATCTCAAAACAAGAAGGATTTACAAAAATATGAGAAAACATAATTTGCATCATTTATTTGCCAAGTTCATGCATGGAAATGCTTGAAACCTATTATAAAAGCAACATGAAATCTAATGCAAAACTTAAGATATTAGAAATGACAACTGCAACCTATCTTCTGAAACTGAAAGAGGATGACCTAATTAGCAAAAGAACCCTAAATTTCATAAGAAACCAAAATGTTGTCTTTTTGGGTTGAATGGGACTTGTTCCTCAAGGCATGGTCCCTGAAGGGAGGAATGAGGTAGGAGCCACCTGTTATCAACATTTTTTGAATATTTTCTTATCTTTATAATGCTACTGTTAAAGCTATGCACAAATGGAAGAAAACTAATCAAATCTACCAATAATTGCAATTTAACAAAACCAAAATCAATTTAACAACTAATATATGAGATAACCTAAGCATACATGTATAGTAAGAGGAACCTTTGCTACTAGCGTTGGGCCCTAAACCAAGAGCTTCAACCCTCTGAGTCAACTCAGTGTTGGATCAAGGGAATGCTACTCATTTTCATTAACATATAAAAAAAAATACATAACAATGTTTGGTCACCATCCTTCAACTCGAAAACTGCTTAGTTATATTGCATAAAAAATTTGAATCCTAATGAAGTGTTGATGATGTTGGACCTGCCAACATGTCAAGGGGATCTCCCTGGTAAGAAGTCCCAATTAGGCCTCACTGTTTGGTGTAGGAGTCCTAGAAGTGGGTCGTAAGGTAATACCTTGACCGCGATGTCACACAGAGGAAAGTAAGATAACTTTGTCAATAACAAGGGTGTGACTGATGGAGAGAGTCAAGGAATGTGTATGAGAGGTTCCAACATTTCTAAGGGAGAGGAAGGTGAAGGCGAGTTCCACGTTGAAAGGGACCAGTCCCAACTCGGATAGGAGCACACCACGCAAAGGACGTGCACAACTTCCGGTGGAGCAGTCCACTCGGATGCGGCAGTCACAACATACAAGGTAAGAAAACACGAACAACACTCACGGATCATTCCGAGACGAGTGTGACAATTGATATAGAAAGGTTCATGAGAAAGGTCTATCTAATGTCCAACAAAGAAGTCGACACAGTCGGTGACAGCATTAACAACATATGCAACACATTAACAACAAGATTCATATAATTGCATACAAATCAATTCATATGCAAGTACATAAGTTAAACAACATATATCATTAAGGCAACTAGAACAATCCAACTACAATAACAACATATGCATGAAAATGTGTTGGCTCTTATTATTAAAGAAGTGTAAGTCACAATCATACAATACACCATGTAAACCTACTAGCCTCAATAGTGGAACGTTACAGCCACATCTGCCTACTCCTCCAAAGAGATGTACTAGCTCCATGCAGTGGAGAACTCGAGGCGTGTTACAATACTATCCAATCCTTCTTCAAGATAGTGTTCGTAGAAGCTTGGCTGACCAAAATCCTATACAATGAGTTATGAGGGACTACTTATAGCAAAGGGTGGGGTGACCCTTGACATTCCCCTTTGTGACAGTTCAACTACCCTCATGGCTCTTCACCTACTCTATGACTATTACATCCAACCATTGACACTTGACTTACACTTGACATGACTGAACATTACAATGCACATGTACTCATGTGAGACAACATGGCTTCAGTAAGCCTTGCAAGACATCACTGACACTCAGTCTACTATGATGAGATCAACTCTTTGACATGCTTGTGATGGTGAAGGTGGTGAGTTGATGCCAAGCTTGGTCGTCTATGATGGGGTACATGCACCTCATGGTGACATCTTGCTAAAGAGAACTCTTGCCTCCGTTGCAACCGGTGCATTGGTTCGGCCCCTTCATCCAAATCATCTTCTAACATGTGCATGGTCTTCTTAGGTACAGTTGAACTAGAAACACACTGATGCATAGTGTCCGTGTTGATCTTCAAGTGTGTGCTGGTGGTCATGTGCATCGACTTGCCGAAGTACATGTTTAGCCCTAGTTGGACTTGCTTCTTGTCTTCGCCTTGGTGAGTGTGTTGACTGGGTTGCATTGCATGCGTGTGGTCAATGACATGCATGCTGTTGGATCCCTTGCATGCCATCAACAAAATTGTTCACCATATTTTATCTATGTCAGCTACTGGGATGGATCCTTAACTTGTACTGGCGCAGTTTCATCCGCGAGTGCATGTTGTGCCTACTGCTATTCCAGTTCCTGCTGTAACTCATTGGAATGTCTATGTAGCTTCATGTTCTTCCTGAGTTTCTGCTTTAGCATATGCAACTCCTTCTTTTTTCCATCTTCTACCTACACGAGATATTCATGTCGCATCATCACTTTTTAGCCCGAGTCTCCAAATTCGCTCTCATTATCAGTGGATCTGCTTGATCTTGCAACTTTTCTCTGCCTATATGTTGTCAACAACCTTCCTCTTGCATTCATTGTGTTTGCTGCATTCAAAATGCTTCCTTTAGCTACTATTCTTGATGTTTCTCGTTGTGATGCTGCTGCTTGATGTCCTTGTCCACGAAAAACTTGATGTCTTCGTGAGTAAGTAAGCCCATGGAAACTTGATTGACTCCATCCCCAAGCATGCTCTGAACAATGTCTTCATCTCTGTTCTCTTCGAAACCATTGTACCTTTACTGTTGAGAGGCAGATGAACACTTGTGATACCTGGAGACATGGCAACACTCATAGCAAGCAACCTGTCAGTCGAAAACCAAAATGAACATGAGAACTGACTTGCAACATACCTGGGTGAATGATCATGAAGGTTGTGAAATTTTGGTTGGGAGGTTGGGAGACCGACTGCCCAGATTGCATAAGGCATAGTCTGGGCTGGCTACTAATTGCTGGGATTGCGCAATGTGCAATTCCAGCTAGGAAGGACTACTAGACCAGGGACAGATTTGCGCAATTTCTTGGGCCAAGCAGCTACTGTCCTCCAGAAGTGCACAAAATATTCTTGGAGTCCAGTGCTGGGAAGGAATGCGCAAATCTAGAGAGGAAGGTGAGTCTTCGTTTCCTATATTGTGTAATGCAACCTTGGTGAAGGTAGAGCCCAGGTCAAGGTTGGCCCAACTCGCTGATGGGAAACTGAAAGCAAGTAAGTCAATGAATGCATGGAAACACTAAGTGATAACATAAGTGATTAACAATGCATGCAAAACATGAATGAAAGTTTCAACAAACAGATCAACATGCATGTGGAAGAGGCAGTTTGTTGGTTGGGTGAACGTTTGTGCAAAACAGTTTCAGGCATGCGAGAGCAGTGAGATAGCAAAAAAAACTGAAACAAAGCTATAGCAAGCTATTATACATGTAAACGACATCAATTGTTTAAATAAATCAAGCAAACAATACTCATACAAGCAAAAACCCAAAAAGCAACATAAATGCAACACAAGGCATGGGAACCAGGCTTACCCCAAAAAAATTGAGCTGAATGTTCTGACTGCTCCTTTATGTGATGTGAGATGTCAGAGCTACAAGGTTGCTGTGAGGAATGAGATCTGCAGCGTCTGATTGATGAGTTTTGACAACCTCGAGGTTGCGATGCGCATGCCACAAATCTAGGGGAGGCGACACTTGGTGGGAGGTTTCTGAATTTCTCCTTGCATGTAACCTGCAATTGCTAAACACAGATCCCTAAGATAAGGGATTCCTTTGCATGCTACCTCGGGAGAAGCATCCTATGCATGCAAGTCTGTTTTTCTCGGTCCTAGAGGGAACTGGTCAACTCAGCTACACATGCAAGCGACTGCTCAGTTGCTGGAGAAAAATGTGCATTTCTGGCTGGGAGCTGGGCTGGCTACCTAGGAGATTTGCGCAATTTTTGGGTAGAGCAGTTAACTACTGCCTAGATTTGCACAAATCTTGGGCTGAATAGCCTGCTGCTAGGAAAATTTGCGCAAATCCTGTTGGGAGGGTTGGCTGGCAGGATTGCGCAATCCTGGAGCCCAACAGTCTAACAGAGAGGATTGCATAGTTTCTAGAGGGAAGGTTGGTTTCCCTCCATAAATGCACAATTTTCAAGGGGAAGCTTCTCAGCCTATAGTTGGACCAATTCTAGGTGAGCAGTTTGTGAAGGGAAGAGATCAAATTATGATCGATAGGCTACCTTTGAGCAAGAAAGACACTGAAGCTTAAGGACTTGATGAAGCAAGGCAAGCTGCTGCGAAGGTTGGTAGGGAGGCTCCAAACAGGCTAAGGAAAAATTTGGAGGGTGGTTTTAGCCACTACAACATGAAGTTCTAGGCCTCTTTATTTATACAACTGAAGTTTCCAACAACTTCCTTAAATCTAGGGAGTCTTGGCTCCCAATCTTGAGATTAATTGGTTCTTAACTATCACTGGCTTGGCTGCCAATGATCTTCATGACTCAGCTGCTTGCAAACTGAGCTGGTGTGATTTGATTGAGTTAGGATTTAATGAGGGAGATCTATCTCCTATAATCTCTCCTTCTTGTCTCATTCAAGTTCCTGCACCCTAATTAGCCATAATTTGCTCCCAAAAACCAAAAATCAATGCACATTAGACCATTAGACATGACATATTACTTTTAATCATCTTGTTAAGCAAAATATATGTAAAGAATTATGAGAAGAGTTGATTTTAGTAAGCTTGGAGGTGCATTAAGGTCCACATTCATCCCCACATTCATCTGAGGTAGTTTTCACCTATATAGAAGGAGCATCATCAGATCACTTTCCTTGTCAAGAGTTTTAGATCTATAGTCCTTTTTGTAGTGCCCTTCTATTCCATATTTACAACTTACCTTTAAATATTTTCCTGGAGATTTAGATCTCCCTCTAGATTTAGATATCACACTTGAGGAGTTATTTTTGTTTATGTTTTGGGACCATCTTCATACAGACAAGAAATATCCATTCTGGCACTCCATATTTTTTCGTCTCATCTCCTCCAACAACAAGGATGAGACTATTTCATCAACATTCAAGGTATTTGTATTGATAACTATTGTAACAACCAGACTATCCCATGAATCTCATAGAGAACACAACAAATTGATGTACTTATCTTCATCTAAAAATTTTATATCAACATATAACAATTCACTTAACATAGTATTAAAGGCATTCAGATGCTTTGTCAATGAGTCTCCATATTTTATCCTCAGGTTATACAGCTTTTTCATAGGAACAATTTGTTCACCAGAGACTTAGATTGGTACAAAATCCCTAACTTGTCCCACAAAGCCTTCATTATAACTTCCCCTGATACATTCAACAATATTAAATATGAGAGACACAACCGTATTGTACTCTCCATCTTTCAATCTAACTTCACCCAACATTCTTTTGAAATTCCTGTTGGTGTCATACTTGGATCTACAACAATCCACTGATATCGGTCCACCAATAGATTCTCCATCTTGAGATTCCACAACCCAAAACTCTTACCATTAAATTTCTCAATCTCTATCTTTCCACTGTTCACCATATTCTTTCACCACAAGAATTGATCTTGCAAATCTCCCACTAAACAAGGTCTACCATAGGTATGACAAAACCCCTTAACAGTAAAGGTGTCCCCTTGAAGGTGAAACAACTCTAAAACCAAATGTCAGTTTTAACCTTGTACAAAAATTACCTGCAAACTAGTTATTCAAACAAAAAAATATTAAATGGCGAGAACATAAAAAAATATACACAGATATTTTCCCTTGGATCCCAAAACTGGGAGAACCAAATTGATTTTTGGTTATATTCCTTTCAATGTTACAATACATATATATACATGTCAAAGCATTCATAAACCCCAATCCACTAACCTTGGATTAGAACATAGTCATAGTTCCCTTGACTAGATCTACAAAATACCATGGGCAGAATACCATCATGCCCAAAACCATGTGGAAAACCCATGCACAAAACCATGGGTAGGTCTGCCCACCATCTTTGGGTCTTCTCCCCATCCTTGGGTCTGTTCAAAGATTATTGGGGGGCTACCACCGCTCCTACTATGCCCGATGCAACATACAACACATGGTGCTAATATTTGAAATAATATAACACATACCCAATATAATTACAATTATTTGCTTAATCAATGATGTTCTCAATGTCATTTACCTCTATATGTCTCATTTCCACGTATAATGACCACATGTACCTATTTTTAATGTGATAAGCTAGACGTTATAGATCATGTACACATATCGAAGGTGAATCACATAAACATAGGAAATTAAATAAATATGAAAATGTGTGATACATTATACAAAGTAATTGATATTAAGTTCCTTTCGTTGTTCAAAAATTAGTATTATGTAGAAGGAAAGTGTGCTGGAGAACTGTGCGAGATAGTGATCAAGAGGATTGCTTAGCGATTCCCAAAGCAGGTTTCAACTTTTAGATGGAACATTTTCTTAGATTCTAACAGATGGATTCAAGACCCTAGTTAGTTCTCAAGCTATTTTGTATCACTTTTAGCATATCAGGGATGTGCTAGGGTTAAGGGTCAAGATATTTTATTTTAGAGTTAATTATTTAATTTTAGGCAGTAATGGTTAAGATATTTGGATTTAAAGTTAGTTATTTAATTTGATTTTATATTTTGCATATGCTTAGCATATAAATTTTATTAGATTTTTGTTTTGAGGTACATTTGAGCATTGACTATTAACACTTTTGATGTAAACCCTATGGAAGATACCAGATGCCATAATTTTTGTTTGTAGCAGATGCTTTATGTGGCGCACTATTTTTTAATAGTTTCTATGTGCTATAGTTGTAATTTAGTTTTTTTTTAACCATTAACACTTTTGATGTAACCCATGCAGTAGATTCCAGATGCTAGGATTTTTGCTTCTAGCAGATGCTTTATGTGGCCCACCTTGTGCAAAGGAAAGCTCCACACCTAAAGTCACACATCTCTACCTCCGCACAATGGGTTAATGAATTATATTTAAATAATTAAATTATAATTTTGTATTTTAGCATTTAATTTTAAGGATATTAATTATTACTCTTACAAATTAAAAATTTGTCCAACCATGTCTTGAAAATTAAAATGAGAATAATCAAAGCATGACACTAATGATGTAACCCATGCAACAGATACTAGCTACCAAGATTTTTGCTTGTCGCAGATGTTTTATGTGCAAACATTTTTTTTAAATTAAAAGGTGTGCGGAGGTTTTCTTGTGTGGAGGTTTGCTTGTAGAGGAGTTTCGACATTTTTGGTTCATGAGTTACCTTTTTTATGTTTTTCAATGAAAATGAACTCTTTATCCATAATAAAATTGGTACAAATTGTGTTCATAGCATCTTAAATCAAAAAAATTTTTTATAAGCAAACTTGAAGCAAAGGTGGATGTGTGAAGGTTAGTAGTAAACACATCCTCCTGCACATGCATCCTTGCACATAATTATGAATAATTGATATAAATAACAATGGTTATTATAATATCATAAAAAAAATCTCTAATCCATCTTCATAATTGACTGCATTTAAGGGAAATAAGCCATAATCGAAAGGCACAGATTTTAGATCATATATTTTTAAGCTACCACACATCCACAAGGGGCATCATTTTCTTGTACACTACAAAGTGTTTATCAAGTTTTCAAAGAGGGATGAGTAGTGTACGAAGAGCGCTCACTGTTTGTAAGTTATCTTGCAAATATATTTAGCATTAGAGGAGTTATAGTATATTAATTGGCTCTTCGTTCTTGTTTAGCCCCCCAACCCCTCTTCTATGTAAAAGACACTTCCTCTGCACAATGAGTTGGAAATTCGTTTAGCCCCCCCAGCCAACACAAACACAGCACCCCCCCCCCGCCCCCCCCCCCCCCCCCCCCCACCCACCCCCCCCATTATGTATGGCACCTTCAACATTAGTGATTTTTTCGTACCCAACATAATCGAACTTGTTTGCACTAAAACTTTATAATTAATTAATTAAAGGATCGTGTTGTTATAGATGAAAGATTCACTTCTTAGATTTTTCTTTCCACACAGTCTTTTGGGCTTTATATTATATATTATTTTTGGTATAGTTTTTAACTCTAAATATTTCTAAATAATTTACTAAATTTTGTATCGAGTGTGACGAAAACTCCGCAAAAAGATTTTTTTTCAAAGCATGAAAACTAAGTTGAATCTTTTATTGTATGAAACTCAAACCAGAAAACATTATTGTTCTCATGCACATTATCCATCCTCCGCATTGTAAAATCTTTGCACAATGAAATCTTCACAAAAGGAAACATGGTAATATTAATTCGAACATTGTTCATATTTAAATTAATGACGTGCCAACTGCATAAATTTCCTTCTTCACCCCTGTTTATTCGCCCCTATGCCATCCTCAACACATCCTTCAAACAATGAACATCTACATTGTGTAAACTCAAACCCAACATTAACAACAAAGTTAAAGGCTTAAAATCAAGGAAAGTTAGATCAATGATATATTTACATTGCTAGAGCGACTTTCCAAACATAGATTCAGAGATTAGAACTTTAATTTGCCAAATTCATTAGCAAGTGTAATACATATTGTAGTTTATGGAGTGCAATTTTGGATTTTCAAAGAAAAAGCTTAGTACTTATCTATTTATAATAGTTGGTGCTCTAGAATTTCTCATCAATTTGGCCTTAAAGCATGCTGAAATGAATCGATTTGAAGCACGAGTCCATTTCGACCTTCTAAGTAAAAAAAATGGCAATACTAGACTTGAAGATGGAGTGGTTGCAATTGGAAAACAAAACTTTTATCTTTCATCTGGATAATTTGGCTCACATAGAGAATGCCAATGCTGATGAGGATGCTAATGAAAGAGATGATGATATCATGGTCATTGACCAAGGTTCCTCCCCTTCTCAACTTAAGCCAACCCACATCACTTTTGATATCGATGATATGTAGTAATATAGATAGTTTGTAGTTTTTTTTTGTTTTTCTCATTGATAAGCAAATCAGTTTACAATAGTTGTCCTTCTTCTAGGGTTTGAACATTAGAACAATAAATTTTTGCTTAATTCAAAAATAACAAAATTTATTTCCATGCATGGCATTTATCTATATTTCTCTATTTATTTTTTTCCCTATACCCTATGTCAAAGTGAATCGTTATTGCTCTAGCTATTGTTTTTCTCTCAGTGACTTAATTTCAAAATATTTACATAACTTAATTTGCACAGTTGTACATTTTCCTTTTCGGCTAACGTAAACATTTATTCAGGAAATTTACATACATACCCCATATTCCCCATAGTCAAAGATCCTCACAATGAAACATAATAATAATAACATATTAACATTAATAGTTTAACATTAATTTCCCTATGCACACCCTGTTTTCCCGAAAATACCCCCACCTACACACGGTAAAATCTTCGCACAAGGAAACATAATAATATTCTTTGTTCCTAATACAAAATATCAAGACATTAAAAGCTATACACAATGAAACATAATACTATTAATTATCAAGTTCTCCCACACATACCCTGTCCTCCACAAAAATTCAATTCTAACATCAATACACATGGAAATACATACTATCATCGCATTCGTGAAACCTCCTGTTGTCCATAGCTCTAACATCAAAGCACATACTTCGTCCTCCACAAGTAAAATCTCCACAAAATGAAAAATTTTAACATGAAGTTCTCTATGCAACCTCATTCTCTCACACATACCCTGTATCTCCGAACAAGAAAAACTTGTAACGTTAATTTCATCCTTGGAAAATAATGCTCCTATGCACTACTATTCTCTTGCACATACCCTGTCATATGCACAATAACATATCTTCACAATGAAACATAATAATATTTCTTGTTCTTTCGCACATACCCTATCTTCCATAAACATCCGTACGAAATATGATCTGTAAATTTGTAAAAGTATCCCTCATTATTTATGAGTTATCTTGAAAATATATTTAATATCAGAGGAGTTACAATATACTAATTTGAGATTTGTTGTTGTTCAACACCCCCCCCCATCATCTACGAAAAAGACACTTACTCCACATAATGAGGTGGAAATTTGTTTAGCCCCCCTATCCATGTAAGGTACCTGCAACTGCATCAGTTATAGCATCATTGGACAATGAATTTGCATAATAGTGTCAATCTCATTTTCAGTGTCAAAGCACTCACCTATGTAATGGCCACTCACAAAATTAGCTTTTTTACATTTTTTTAATTATTTGTCACGCACTGACAAATACAAAAAAATAAAACACTCTCCACCAAGGGAATTATATCCCATCAGAGCTCATTTAGCCAATAAAAAAATAAAAATAAGACTACAAGAAAATTAGAAGATTATTTTTAAATTTACGAAAAAATTGGAAAATTAAGCATTTTCTCCAAACTTTTGTTAAAATTGCAATAAAATCATAAAAATATTGAAATTCAACACACTTTGACACGAGGTGAATGCTATGTCCCTGGCGAGGAAGGGACTAATAACTTTGAGATCAAGAACATGTACAAATTTACAAATCACCATATAACTCAATTTTGGCTCTCTTCGAACTCTTGATATTGTCAAATAACCATTTTCTTACATTTTTTTAAAAATCAATTTAACTCTCAATATTTCTTGACATTTCTCTAGATTCATTCTCTTTAATTTCTATTGTAATCTTCTAACTTCCATTATATCACTTCTTCTATCTTGTCCACTTTCCATGACCATCATTTTCAAATGCACTTGCTAGCAAACCAATTTAATATGTCTAACTATAAATACACTTGATCCAGATCTCTTCAACTACCCGAATTAACCAAGATATTTTACATTTGTGATGTTAGCAGAATTTCATATGAAAGAGTACTGAACAACCACATGTGCATACTTCAAATAAGATGAAACATAACGAAAACCATCAAATCAAATAACACATAACACATTGATAATATAGTTCACGTAGTGTGGGTTACGTCTCTGGGCCTTGGTGTCAAGAGTTGGGAGGCTGCTTCATTAAATGTTACAACATTATGACGATGTACATGGTATCTTTTTTTACCATTATAAGGATAAATATCCTCAACTAGAGTGGCATGTCTCTTCATAAGACGTTCTCAAGAACTCTCACTCATATGGGAAAATTGTCTCAACAACAGTGGCAGTATCTCCATGAGACGTCCTATAGGGACTCTGACTCAAATGGATCCTCCTTCAACATGTAAAGCTAATAAAATCTCACATGATGTGGCATACAAGTATCCTTCAATAAAATGATAATCATGGAACTCAACAACAAAAACATCATCTTATCAAATCAAGGAAAAACATGAAATCACTGCATCATATACCTCCACTTTCTGGGATGCCTAGAAAATGCAAAGCTCAACGGCTGAAATAGACATCACTGCTAAACTTGTGGTCCAAAATTGTGTCAAATGCATCTAAACTTTTCCAATTTCTAACATCGTAAAATTGTGGACCCTTGGGCATCTTGAAGATTCCCCCAAAGATTCCTTCCTGAAGATAGACAAAACATCCATTGCTTGGATGAATATTCTAAGCACACCATTGTGCTCCCTCTGAAATTCTGTGAAAAATGACTATAAAGTTTCCATCATTCTACCTTGGTCAAAAATCAACCTCTAGGGGAATCTTTTAGATTCCATAAGATTCTGTAAAGATTCCTTGTTGTTGGATACCTAAATTTATGTTGCTCATATGGGGAAACAAGCCACATTATTTGACTCCTTGCTAGAAAATGTGCAAAAATGACTATCAACTTGTTAAATTTTGACACTAGCACCTCTGGCCCTCTAAGGGAATATTTTTAACATCTTGCATACTCCCTGGCTCATCATTCCACACCCCTGCTGCTCAGGGTTTCGCTCTGCCCCTAATCCTGGTTCCATCCTCTGCTCCTCCATTGTTGGGTCCCATTAAATAGAAAATAGGTGGGTTCTTATATGAATTGGTGGGCGAAGTTATTAATATATGAGCCATTGCCTCAATCGTATAGCGACGACTTTAGTGGGGAGAAGGTTGAGTTCAAAACCGCTCACCCCATTTGGAAAGTGTTTTTTTTAATATTATTGGTGTATGTTTGAGTTGGTTCTTGACGGTTACGTTGGGAAGTGGGGCCACCCATCGGGGGTTCGAACCCCGCCGACCTCACACTATATTTGATATGTCGGTTGGTGTTATTGGGGGGTGGCAGGGGTGGTGGCCCACCACCACAAAATTTTATTTTATTTTTATTTTTATGTTTTTAAATGATTCAAATTTTCCCACTGAAAAATTGGGGTCAATATACAAATTAAAGAGATGACAATTTCGCCTATTTTGGACACCGTATTTTGTGCACCAAGATTCTGACAATTTGTTTCCTCGTTAACACTGCCATTTGGCCAAGTTTGACCCGAACTTTGACCAGATATAACTCGAGTATACAAACTCTGATTTGAGTGTCATTCACATCGTTGGAATCAAGGAAATGAGCACTATGATCAGGTCCTAGTTTCACTTCAATCTCGAGACTTTGATTTTTGAGCTTTTCCATAGCCACTGTTGAATTCTCAGCATGTATGGAGCCACCTAGATCATTCCTAGCCACTGAGGAGATTTTGGTCCTCCAAATGAATGAACACAATCCGGAATTGATGTGTTACATTGTCTGCACCATAAGTGTCCTGACAGGTTACCCTTCCTTCTCCTTCACCCTTGTCCTTCGAAGCATAAGGGATGAACCGACACCTGTATCCTCTACAAACCTATAGTACAATATTTTCACATTACATGCTCAATTACATGACCAACCATGACTCAATCATCCCCATACTTTCCAAGAGTTTATAAGACACTCTCTTTGGTCAATTTTATATCAGAATAGAATTCAAAACCCCAGCTATCAATAGAAGGCCAAAACATCATTGTTTCTTTAATAAGCGATGGAAAACACATCATCACTTTTACATTTATATCATAACAACCATATCTAATAAAACCATTTCTTACTCGAGAAAGTGAACCGCGAGGAATGTGGCATATTTTCTTGTTGAACATCTTCACCAGTTGGCTTTTGCACAGGTGCTTTGTCCTTAAGACACTTCTCTGGATGGAGCCTCAAACACCTGTCTCTTTGATCACCACCTCTATTGTAATAACTGCAAAAAGTATTCTTCCTCCAAACCTACTTTACCATCTTCCCTCCTTGATTTAGAAAAGGCCTTTCATTACTCATCCTTTTTCTTGTTGCCACTCTCTTCTAGTACTCAACAACCACATGGTTATGAAAACCACAAAAATTACATGGTTTTCTATGTGGTGATTTATGTTCATCATTAACATGCTTGTAAACAAAAGGAACTCCATAATACTGAGACTTTTTATTCCTCTCTTGACTGTCTCTGGTGCAACCCTATTGTTGAGTGCTTTCCTTAGCTCTTCCTTTGCAATTTGCACTATCATGGGAGGATTGTAATGTGTTCTAATCATCCTCTTTCTCTGATGGCTTCGACAACATCTTGGGATATTTTTATACCTTTTTCACTCTCCTTCAGTGTATCCCTATCCTGCTAACTGAGGTCTCTATACAACCTCCAATGGTTGAGTCATTCCTTGGCCATTAACACCAAGTCCTCCTCCTTTATACCCCATCTTGGTAAGGAGTATCATGTTAGTTATTGAAATGGGTACCTCTATGTTTCCAACAAAAATAGTGTCATGTGAAAATGAAAATGAAGAATGATCAACATTGTTTACCTCATTTGTCGATTCAAAAACAGGTGATGCTGGATTCGCTAAGCCTTCCTTGCGCTTCAATTTTTCCAAGGCCTCATATGCGGCTCGTAATTGAAGCTACGCTTTTTGCTTCTTCTCTTTTTCTTCTCGAAGAAGTATCCTCACTTCAAAATTCTCTTCTTGAAGGCTTTGATTGATCTCAACATCTGAATGATGAGAAGATGATGAAGAAGATGAATGTACACTCAAGGGGGTAGATGGAGCATCATTCTTTGCTCTTTCTTTCTCCCATTCCTCTCTTGCCATATTCTCCTCATAGCCAACATACATTACATCTACCATTTTTGACATCTTGTAGAAGGCCTCATACAGATTTTTTTCATCCTCCATTCCCCTCTTGTTGCATGTTCAACCATTCACACTTGCAATTCACATCAATGAGAAGACCTCTCTAATACTAAACTTGATCAGAATCTCTTTAGCTACTGGAATTAACAAATATGTTTTACTTCTACGATGTTAGCATCATTGCATATGAAAGAGTAATGGACAACCACATGTGAATACTTAAAAGAATATGAAACATAACAACAACCATCAAATAAAAGAACACATAACAAATTGATAACGGAGTTCACCCAGTGTGGGTTACGTCTTCAGGCCATAATGTCAAGAGTGGGGAGGCTACCTCATTAAGTGCTACAAGATGATGATGGTGTACATGGTATCCTCTTTTCCATTACAAGGAGAAATACCCTCAACTAGAGTGGTATGCCTCTCCATGAGACGTTCTCAGGAACTCACTCATATGGGAAAATTCCCTCAACAAGAGTGGCATGTATCTCCACGAGATATCCTATAGGGACTCTCACTCAAATGGGTTCTCCTTCAACATGACAAGCTAATCAAATATCACATGATGTCATATACAAGTATCCCTCAAGATAATGATAATCAGGGATCTCAACAACAAAAACGTCATCTCAAAAAATCAAGGAAAAGCATGAAATCACTGCATTACATACCTCCACTTTCGGGGATGTCCATAAAATGAAAATCTCAGTTGTTGAAATAGACATCACCGCATAATTTGTTGTGTGAAATTGTGTCAAACGACTATAAAATTTTCCCCTTTCTGACACCATCAAATTTTGGACCCTCGGGTACCTTGAAGATTCCCCCAAAGATTCCTTCCTGGAGATGGTTGAAAAATACGTTGCTCAGATGAATATTCTGAGCACACCATTTCCCTCCCTGTGAAATGCTGTGAAAAATGACTATAAAGTTGGCATCATTATGCCTTAGTCAAAAATTAGCCTCCAAGGGAATCTTTTAGATTCCACAAGATTCTGCAAAGATTCCTTGTTGGATGCCTGGTTTTTTTGTTGCTCAGATGGGGAAAACGAACCGCATGATTGGACTCTTGGCAAAAAAACATGCAAAAATGATTATCAACTTGTCAAATTCTGACACTAGCACCTTTGGCCCTCTAAGGGAACCTTTTTGGCATCTTGCATATTCCCTAGTTCATGGTTCTGCACCTATGCTGCTCAAGGTTTTGCTCCACCTCCACTCCTGGTTTCATCCTCTTCTCTTCCATTGTGGGTCCCGTCGAGTGGAAAATAGTTGGGTTCTTATACGAATTGGTGGGTGGATTTTTTAATATATGAGTCATTGCTTAGTCATATAGTGACGAATTGAGTTGAGAATGGGTCGAATTCAAAACCAATCCACCCTGTTTGGCATGTGTTTATTTTTTCATATGGTTGGTGTATGTTTGATTTGGTTCTTGGTGGTTACGTTTGGAAGCGAGGCCACCCGTCGGGAGCCAACCTCACACTATATTTAATATGTTGGTTGGTAGGTTGGGGGTGGTGACCCGCCACCCCAAAAATTGTTTATATTTTATTTTTTTAAACAATATGATACACATTGTCTCGCTAGAAAATAAGTGTCATTAGAAAAATTAAAGATGTGAAAATTATGCCTGTTATGGACACCGTATTCCGTGCACCGATATTTCGCCAATTTTTTGCCTCGTTAAGACTGGCAATTAGCCAAATTTGACCTGAGCTTTGAACAACTATAACTTGAGCACACAGACTCATATTTGAGTGTCATTTGCACCGTTGGAATTAGGGCAATGAGTATTATGATCTCTTCCTGGTTTCAATTCAATCTTAGGACTTTGATTTTTTAGCTTTTCTATAGCCACTGTTGAATTCTTAGTGTGTCTGAAGCCACCTGGATCATTCCTCCCCACTAAGGATCTTTTGGTCCTCCAAAAGCATGAACATGATTTGCAATTGATATGTTACATTTTTTGCACTATAAGTGTCCCGATAGCTCACCATTCCTTCTCCTTCACCCTTATCCTTCGAAGCCATAAGGGATGAACCGACAATTGCATCTATAAAAACCTATAGTACAATATTTGCACATTACATGCTAATTACATGAACAACCATGGCCCAATCATCCCCATACTTACCAAGAATTTATAAGACACTCTCTTTGGTCAAGTTTACATCAGAATAGAATTCAATATCCTAGCTATCAATAGAAGGCCAAAACATCATTGTTTATTTAATAAGAGATGGAAAACACATCATCACTTTTACATTTATATCACAACACATGATTTAAAAAATGCCGCCATGGAAAACTACCATATCTAGTAAAACCATCTCTTACTCGATGTTGGCTTAGTGGGCCTTGACCCAGGTTCAACGTTAGTCAGCTAAACAAATCCCTACACTGTTAGCCCTTTCGGCATTAGCCCACAGAGCGCCGATCGAAGTCTCAACCGAAGCAGTATGGGGGGATGCTGGAACTAAGTTTCCACACCCTAAGATAGTCGTGATGTTGGTTTATACCTACTGCTCCTGCCTTCGTGCAGGTGGCTAAACCTTAGGGCTTATCGTTCTACCTTTTATCCCACCCTCTAGTACCTCCGCAAATATGTACGGTTGACCTTCGTGTAGCCCTAACCAACGGCTTAGATACTTTCACACTGCTATGACGATGTATCGTATAGGTTCCCTAGTTATCTCAAGTGTTCTACTTATTCTAGCAATCAATTATAGTTATCGTCATGTAAACTGATATTCTTACTTGCGCTCAATTAACAAATATAATCACATAAATTTGCGCATCAAATAAGAATTGTAATATAAACCAAGATCGTAATGCAATATAACCAGATGCATTAACAGAGACTTAAATACACAGTAATTGCATAATACTTCTCTTTATTGATATCTTCCAGTTTAATACAGAATATATCCACCTTGCGCACACAGCTGCAGGGGTCTACACACTCAACTATGGATTTCCATCCTAGGCCTTTGCGCACTCAACTATAGAGCCTCTACCTATGCTACGACTTGAGAACACTTAGAACTCACTACCAAAAACTTCCAAAGCTACCTAGAGCTTACTTACTTAGCTCCTTTTTATACAATCCCATGGTTCGCGGACCATGGGTAGATATTTATAGCCAACTTAACACTTTCCAAAATAAGGGTGGACAACCCTTTATGACTCTTGACATCTTTGTGCTCCGCGACCACAAAATGTGGACACTTTACAACTTTATTACAAAATTGTCCCAAAACATGGGCTTTTAGCTCCCAAAACCACTCTTGAGGGAACCCGTTCCCAACAGGCCCCCAACACAAACATGGTGACCTGCCCTTGAGTCACTTTGCGGGCATGAAGATCTTGGCGTGAAGACCTCCCAGCTCGACCTATATGACTGCCACCTCACTGGTGCACTGTGCGGCTGCCTGCTTTGCTTCTTCGGCCAATTGCTTTGTCACTGGTCCTGAACTCTCAGCCTGAAGCTTCTGCTGAGTCACTCGCAAACTAGAAAGCTTTCCTTCAATGGATGCTATGACCAAATAGGCCTCATCTAGCCAAGGCTTTAAGCATGCCTTCAACACTGCCTCTTTTTGCTTCGCTGCATCTACCTATTCCTTCAATGTTTTGGCCTCCTGTAGCTTCACAAGTCTTTGTGTGAGGGTAACAATGCGTGTTGTTCCTTTTACCTCGTCATAGCACTACTGAAGTTCTCGTGCCTTTGTCTCTAGCTACTGTACATTAGGATATTCTTGCAGACTGGTTAGTACCTTGAACGACTGTTCAAACATCCGTGTGCAGTCTGCTACTACACTATGTACTTCTACTATTGCCTCTGTGACAGCGGTTGTACGCTGCTCCTTTACTTCTGGCGGAGTTGAAGGCTAGGCCTTCAACTGCAACTCTACAATCTGGAGGATCAGCTCCAGTTGAACCTTGGCCAACTCTGTGCGAGCATCACACACCCCCGTCACAAGTTTGTGGACCTGTTCATCTGCGTCCTCTTCCTTAGGAATGGCCAATTCGGGGATCATTCAACAGGCTTCCTTCATGGTCTTAATCATGCACTGATTTGTGTTAGTAAGTTCCACCATGGAAGTGAGGGCGGTGTCTCGCTACAAGGCCATCTGTACATTATTGATATTCTGCTCACTGATCACTTGCAAAGCGCGCTGTTCGCGGGCCCCCAGCTCCGTGATCACCCCATCCTATAGTAGGTGGAGCACCTCACTAGGAAGCACTGCCAAGTTCAGCCCCACTCCCTTGAGGGAACAGATAGCGGGCCTGTCAGCTTTGTTTTTTATGATTAGTGCTCCCTTCGGCAACACTATTGCTCGGGATTCCTTCGCATGCAGCATCGTGGCGGCTTCTGAAGTACTGATGGCGAGGCTGGTGGATGCCACGCCGTCTGTGATGCATGGATCTGTAGCTCATGCAGACCTATCTTGATGGCCCCTAATAGTTGTTGTTGTTGTTGCTTAGACTGTTGTAGTACCTCCGCAGTGACATCCCACACCGTATCTCCAATGTCATTTAAATCTCCCTCTATTAGGGTGATTGGGTCCAATGACGTCTTACTAGCCTTGGATTTCTTCCGTGGCCCCACTTTTTCTTGTTCTCTTGGATGTTTGATGTGGTACAATGCCATCAGTGGGTATACTCCATGTTGCTTTGTCTGCTCATCTGTTTCTTCCTCTATTTCAGGCGAGGGCGACCTCGCACCTTTGTTAGAGCTATGCTCTGCTCCCCCTGTTTGCTTTTCCACCTACTGTGCAGCATCACGCTATGCTTGGGCCTTGGCCTCGGCCTCCTTCCTATACTTCTTAGCCGGCTGTGCCATCTTGAGCTTGGCCTCCTTTTTGCGCTGTGCGGTGGACTTACTCGATCCCACCACCAAGTCTAAGGCAGTGCATTGCTCTGCCAGCCAATGATCAAGAACTACATTGATTGCATCGTTAATTTCCAAGTAAGGCAAGTCATGCCACTTCTACTCAGGGTCCTTCCGTGCCTTGATCGATACGCGGTGAAAGTTGACCTTGAACTTCACGTACTCCTACAGTTTGGCAAACACTAGGCGACAATCACGACCTGCAATTAATATCCATGCGTATATTCATTTTCATGAAGATCTAAAATATCTTGCTATCCTTGATGCATTAAGCATCCTTGGTCACCCACAGCGAAGCGTACTTCACCGCTTTTGGCAGGTTTGGCACGACTGAGGGGAATTGACTATCTTCAAGAATCTCCTAGGCTACCAGCACAATAAACAGCAAGAGCCACGCATAGTGGAAGGTCTTGTTGATCTCTTATGCCTCGCAGTAGTTCGCGAGGAACTCACTGCAGAGATAGCATGCCCAATTAAGTTGAACTCCTTCTGTGCATTGGGCTGCTAGAGTGACGACGGGTGCCGTCACTTCATCTGCGCGACACTTTCGTATAAATTTCCTTGCCAAAATCTACGTGGCTACCTTGACTGTAGGATCGTAGATGCTCAAGATGGCATAGCCTCATGAATTTTTCACGAGCTTGAATTTCTCCTTCATGGCCTCTACGAGGGCATGCTCACCACCTTTTCCGCCAAACATCATGGCTGGATTTTCCCCTGTATAGGGTAGCTGCGTGATCCGATGGATCAAACTCTCAGTGATGGGTATCGGATACTCCAGCCACAGACACCCATCATGCACCAAGCATAGCAACTTCTTGATTACTAATATTGTAATGGGTGTGAAATTGTAGTGCGGCACCCATAGCAAGTTGAGCAAACTTGCCTTTTCTACACCCCTGAGCCACTTCCGCAGTTCCAATGCAGTCATCCCAATGGTTGTATGAACAATGTGGTGCATTAGCTATTCTGTTGCCAAGTGAGGGAACTTCTCAATCTCAGCTAAGTCCCAATATTCCAATTTCAACAACGGAATCTACTCCAAGCGCGTCCTTCAAAGACAATGTCGTCTAGCAACAGAGGTATGTGTAAGGCGACCTTGCTTTCGTCAATGTCCTTTGGCACCTTGGTCTTACCATTGCACAGAGGGATGTAGTTGGGAAACTTAGTAATAGGGTCAGAACCCTCGACTTCAATGTCCTCCACTTCCACCCCAAAATCCTCATCATCCATCAGGATGTCCTCAATCTCTTCCTCCTCCGGCTCCAAGTTAATAGTTTTTCCCTTTTCCTGTGTAGTGGGCTTGTCCTTCTGTGGGTTTCTTCTAGGCGACGCACGCATGTGTATCACAGCCTAATTTCTCTTATTATCCTTTTCACTCTCCTTGGTCAGGGTAGGCTTTGGTCTAGGCATCCGTGGTGACTTGGGGACTTCAGCTAATACCTATGCAACTTCCGGAGCAACTCCCTCTGCCTCCATAACAATCTCCAGCACAACCCCCTCAGCTGTCACTGCTTCGGCATCCATAGCTTTTGATCCTGGGATAATGTCACGGATTAAATTGCGGTCAGACTGTGAAAATGATCAAACACTGGGCAGTTAAGAAATTCTTTGAAGAATGTGCGTTCATGCACATTTGAGATCTCACCAGCTCAATGCTCAAAATGCCAAGTGTTTTTCATTGGGCAACCACATGTAATTGATAGGCCATTTTGAATTCAAATCCGACCATTCCCCCCAAATTTAGTTCATTAATGCCAGATTAGTGGTAGATTTTCAAGGATCTTACCCATAAATTTCGTCTTAAATGCCGGCCTCCTGCTCCATTTGGCCGCATTCTCATCATCAAATCATGAACAATGACTTAATAGTCACTTTCCAGTTGATCTGTGTGGTTTTTCCCGAGGTAGCACGACTCTCTCCACTCTGTTGCGAACCCTGTGACATCTCCTCGTTCTGCACAATCCCTCGATCATGCAATGTCCCAACTCAGGTAGTGTAGTTTATAGTCCCGCACCTCCTTTCAGCTGCCTGGAGCGCTAAGACTATGCTACCTTCATATAGTCACCTGGATGGATCACTGGTGTATGGCTTCAATTGGCTGCCATTCACCTTTCCTGGGAAGGGATCTCCATTCAATTTAACCAACTGAATTGCTCCACCATCAGTGATCTCCTTAATGACATAGGGCCCCAGCTAGTGCATCCTAACTTTCCCTAGAAATTTATCAAACTTGCTGTCATATAACAAAACCAGATCATTTACTTTAAAGGTGAACAGTTTAATGTGTCGATCATGCCATGTTTTTCGTGCTGCTTTTGGACCTGTTGGTGAAATCTAGCTAGAAACCTTTCTTCCTCAAGCTCAGCACGTTGTGCGAGCCTCTCTTCCAGAGCTCCGCGATCCATCACACCCGTGAGTGCCGCTATGCATAGACTAGGCACAATGTATTCCATTGGAATCATTTTTTCAACACCATATACAAGCCTAATGGGTGTTTGTCCAGTCAACTTTTTGTACATCGTTCGATAGGCCCATAGTACTATGGGTATGCGCAGGTCCCAATCACTTCGTTGAGCATTGCAAACCTTGGTCAACGCATTATTAAATACTTTATTGAATGCTTGCACTATCCCATTAGCATGTGGGTGATAAGGCATGCTTTTATGGTGATATACTTGAAATTCCTCTATTAGCACGCTGATCGTTTCGTTCAGGAAGTGCGTACTGCAATCACTCATCAAAATATTTGGACACCCAAATCACTTCAGTACATACTCAAAGAGAAACTTCACAGTGATCGTGCCTGTGCAGTCCTTCACAGGTTGTGCCTCTACCCATCGAGTCAAATACTTAGTTGCGATGATAATGTACCGCGCACCCGTCTTCTTTCCTTCAGGCTGAATGGGTTCCACAAAATCTATTACCCATTTCTCGAAAGGTTGTAACATCATTTGTGGGTTCAGAGGCAGCTCATCTCTCCGCGATGACCGACCAGTCCTTTAACACACGTCGCACGCCCTGTAATAGGCTTTTGAGTCCTGATGGAGGGTTGTCCACCACAACCTTGTGCGTAGAATCTTTTGCGTGGTCGCCCTTCCTGTGTAATGCCCTCCCGCAGCACTCCCATGAGCATCTACGAGGATACTGCTTCTTTCAAACTCTGGTACATATCTTCACAATACTTCATCAAACCCCATTTTGTACAGATGTTCGATAATGACAGAAAATTCTGATGCGTGCACCACTAACTGCTTTTTCTAATGAGTGGTGTAGCCTTCGAGGGAAATTCCTATCATTAGGAAGTGTATGATGTCTTCAAAGTGACCATCCGTGACGCGCGCTGTAAATAGTTTCGCATTAGGCAATCCCTCCTCCAAATTAGTGGGCTCTTCTCCCGTTTCGATGCACGATAGATGGCCTGGTCCCGCATTCAGTCGTCCAGGATTTACAATAACTTCAAATCATACTCTTGGAATAATAACAACCACTTGCATATTCTCCCCCTCAACACAGGCTTATTGACCAGGTATTTCGATGCAGAATGATCTGTATACATCTTAAAATGTCCACCTAACAAATAGTGTCTAAACTTTTGGAGCATGTATACCATGGCTAGTCCTTCACGCTCAGTGGTGGAATAGTTCCTCTTAGCCTTGGATAGACTCCTGCTTGCAAATGCTATAGGATGGTCCAATTCTTTATCGCTAACCTATGTTAGTACTGCTCCCAATGCTATACATGACGCGTCTACATGTGCATGAAACTCCTTCTTCCAATCCAGGAAGACTAGAATTGGTGCGGTGAACATTTTTCCTTTTAGCACATCCAAGCTTTTCTGATAGTCCTCGTTCCAACAGAATGTGACATCATTTTTAAACAACTTCTCCATAGGCATGATGATCTGGGCATAGCTCTTTATAAACTTCCTCTAGTACCCAGTGTGTCCAAAGGTTGCGTGCAACTGTTTCACACTCCTCGACATCTCCAGGTTAATTATCATTGTGATCTTTGCGGGATATACCATTATATCCCTGTCTGCATACCACATGACCCAGCAAAGTCCCAAAAGGGACACAAAACAAACATTTATTCAGATTGAGCACAATCTGGTACCTTTGACAAGTATCTATCATTAAGCGCAAACTTGCCACATGGCATTTTACCAACCCAAACATAGTCCATTCATCAATGTACACCTCCAGAAACTTATTAATGAAGCCTTTGAATGTAGCAATGATGACACACGAAAAAATTGTAGGCACATTCTTTAATCCGAAAGGCATTACGGTGTACTAAAAACATCCCCATTTAGTCATGAAGGTCATCTTACTTCTATCTTCAGGTGCGATTTTGATCTAATGGTACCCAGAGAACCCATCAGTGAAGGAGTACGTTTCTTGGCCACCTACATTATCCAATACCTCGTCAGTGAATGGATTTGGGAAAGGATCATGCACGCAAGCATCATTCAACTTCTTGAGATCTACTCATATCCTTATTTCATCCTTTTGTTTCTTTTCCTGTACCACCATTGGCCTCACCTAATCAAATTATTCTACGAGCTCAATGATGCCTACCACGAGCATCTTATCTAACTCTAAGCGGACCTTCTCCTTATACTTCGGAATGAGATGGTAAGGTCTTCGCTTGACCGGTTTCACGTCGAGTTTTAACATGATCTTCATAACACCCAGGTCTCTTATTATCCCTTTTAACTCCGTAAACTTTGTAGGGAACAAATCTTGGTATTCGTAGAGAAATTCAACAACCTTATCTACTATCGTGTCATCCCAATAATCTCCAATCTTCACGAATTTGGGTTCTGCCTCAGTGCCAATATTTACCTATTTAGTTTTCAGCAGTGCGGTTATATCAGGATTCTCGATCTATGGTCCCTCAACCTCACGATGACCCTCGGTTTCAGGGATATTAATCTTTCGGGGGTCCTCGTCTTCTTCTTCAGCAATCACGTTATAGCATTCCATCGCATGGCTCACCTGAGCAGTCCAATCAGGTTGAACCAGATCCAAAGGATCCCACGGTATCATAAAGATCGCTGCTTTAACTTCTTGCAGCACTTCTTCAATACAGTCAAACCCATCTTCAAATCTGAACATCATTATGAACCCTTCATGCAAAATATCCCATTCTCCTATGCCATGGCAGAGCTCTGTCTCCAAATACTAGTTCATCGGGATGACATCCATGGTATGACAAAACAAGTGCACCCATTCAGGTTGGGGCTTTGCTCCATAGGCCTTAGCCCATTTGGTCAAGTGTGTGTGTGGATCATCCTCTCGTCATACTTGTCCATCACTCGAACCTTTGGATTCCCAAAGCGTGTTCTCATCATCCTCCTGTACTTGCGCCAATCATCAAAACTACCCTTGTGTGTACCCCACCATCTCGTGGGCGTAGCGCGCAGTGCCTAGTGCAAAGCCTAGAAGCGCGACTTCTCTGGTAATTCCTTCTCAAATGCCTCCAAAAACACATCCACATCATTCAAGCCACCATAAGTGGGCAAATTTCTTACCTCTGACGACACACAATGCAGCAACCGGGTCATCATCTTACAACTCAACGTAGTTACTTCATGTAGCCGATTTTGCCAGCGCTCTAATTCTTCGTCTGAGTTTGAGGTGTAGGAACTCTCATGATCTCATGTAATTAATCCATCCATTGTCGGATTCACCCAATCTTGGTCTCGCGCTGTTATCTTATATATGCAGTCCAAATCGTCATCACTTTCGTAATCATGGACTGGTTCAATATAGCACGATCCTTCTGTAGGATCTAGGGGTACTATTACATGAAGCGATTTCTTTTCAAATATCATCTTTTGCTTCTTTAGATTGATTACCTCGTTCATGTCAGTAGCCCAATCAATGCTAAGGAGCGCAGGGTAGGGGTTGTTGTCATTCACAATTTCTATTACTTCAAAATCAGCCAATACGCTTGCCCCTTCAATACTTATAATTACTCCCTGCAACTATCCCATGGGAATGATCTTCTACTAATTTTCCATCCTTAACTGAATTAGAGACCACTGCAGTGCGGGTCTCCCCATTCGTTCCCAAGTCTTCTTTGAAAAAATGTTTGCGTCTGACCCCGGATCCAAATAACTTGATCCATTTCATATTCTCCTATCTGTGCGGTGAGTCTCATCTCATTTCCTATCCTTGCCGTATGCTTACCAATTTTCTGTACCACGCGCGGTTCACCTGGAGTGTTTCTGATGCATCTATTTATAAGTTCCTGTAACCCCTTCACAACCTTGCTATCACACAACAACTTCATGCAGGTCTCTAGAAAGGTCGTTAGCATAGAAGGGTCCATTTCGTGAACAGGTTTATCCCGACTCCTTGAGGTAGAGGCCTCAACGAAGATCTTCTTTGCTTCCATGAATGTTTTGTGTGCGTGCTCCAAATCAAATTCAACCTCCTTCTCTGGAGCTTTGTGAACCCATGCACTGTCTTCAGGTTTTTCCCCCTTATTGTTTCCCGTTGCAATTCCACTTCAAAGCACTAATTCACATTCGGGTCTTCTTCGTGAGTCTCATCCCTCATCATCTGTAGGTTCTCAATCTCATGATGTTTATGAGAAAACTAGTGTCTTTTCAATCTACTAGTCCCACTAAGACGGGTATCTATCTTAGAAACAAACAATCAAAGCAAATTGGGATTTTCTTTATGTATGATATATAAGAGAGAAGCAAAGGCGACCGACCTGGATCTTCCACTTGGCTCCTTGCTTGTTTCCTCTCTCCCTTGATAGAACTTGCCACTCCTCTCCTACTTGTCCCACTTTAGAGAATACCTATAGAAGCAAGGAAACAAAACACCATCAAAGCATCTCGATCTATAATACCATAAACAATGCAAAATCAGAAATACATTGACCATACAATTGCATTCACAAATAACAAGATTCACAAATACACGATTATATGGAGGAAAACTCAAATAACTTTATTAATAGTAGAAGAGAGGATTACAAACCAGTTGTCTGATCTAGCATCATCCTCCCAGCATCAAAGCCCTCTTCACCTCATGAAAAGCAAGATCACCCAACAATACAATGTCTCTTCTCAAAGGGAAACCAACAACACTTCCTTAGAAATTACAAAATTCCAGCCTTTAGATCTCTTAGATGAGGGATCCACTTATAGATGTCTTGCAAGGGTGTGAGTCAGCTCTGGGTTTCTAATTAGTGTCATTCCACTGATACTTATTGGTTCCACTTGGAGAATTCTTTGATCCCTTACTCATCCTTGGGCGAATTCAGAGAGGTAAGTGTCATATGAGAAGTTTCTAGAAGATTCCCTGGGCATCCACTTAGCAAACTGTCTCTGCCATTTGTCTATTCTCGACCATCGCACCCCATAGAAGGCTCTTTCAGTATGCATCACACCTAGCTAGTGTAGTAGATAGTATACATTGCATCTTAACCATGGCGCAGTCAGTATGGTCCAGTTTTGGCCAGTTCTGAGTGGTTTTTCAGGTGGAACTTTTGGGAAATGATGTAATCAATTGACCATGATCCTTTAGGGTATGAAACAAAACTTTTAGGGGTTAAAGAGCCCTTGGTTTATCAACATATATGATTGGGGTTGCAGTTCCCAAATATGTCTATAACAGTTGCCCTCTAAAGCATGAGTTCGTAAATCTTTTGATGTTGGGTGAAATGCTTTATCATGAGGATCCAAGGTATTCGAACTGGAAGGTGACCTGTATAAGATACAATACAATACATCATCATCATATTATCTTCATGATCTAGCTGAGGAGGGCATTCCAATGATCAACTTTATAAATTCATTTTCATGTACATGGAACAGATAACCGTATGCGGTTGCAGACTAGTGATTCTTTATAGCTCGGATGATCATCTGTGCAACTTCTATGTACATTTGATGTCTTTATTTTCCTGAATATATCACAACCTAGATAGATGAAACTAGATCCTAGGTCTTCAAACTCATTCAATCTTCACCTGATGTACAAGTCGATCCATGTGAAAAGATGTTCTGGAGTCGAACATGGAAAGACATCGCCCGATTACCAGCCAATGATGTAAGCTGTTAACAGGCATGAGAGGAATCACCGATAATGATAATGACCCTCAAGGTACTATAGCATAATTCACGTTGTGTGAATATATGTGTTGTACAGGTAAATCCCCTCTGTGAACAGAGGCGATCCCATTAGCCTAAATGGGGTCTAGCAACAATCAAACAATGCTAACACGTAGGTTCCTAATTGAAAAGTAAAGGCCAATGATGAGAGCCTACCTCAAATACAACGCTAGTATTCGTAGGAGAGTCGTCGCTTCCGTTATTTCGCTTCAACTGGTCACAATCCTCATGATCCTCGTGAACAGACACCTGCACATGCAAAGAACAAGACAAACACAAGCATAACATCCAAGAAATGCAACTATGTATCAGTCAGAAAGGATACAACTCAAACATCATTATAAAGACACATGAGTGGAACCATAATGATAGTCGTCTATTATTATTGATAAACAAAATTGATTACAACCAAGTTCTGACGTCAAATCCTCTTTTGGTTGGGTGATCAGCAACACATGCCTTGCAAAGCTTGTAGGGGATGGGGAACAAGCCTCTCTCTCCTTGATTACTTGGAAATGGATCTCTTCCTTAAAGATATAGCTTTATGGGGATGAACAAGGCCTCTTGTAACATGAGCTTAGCAATTCTCAGACTTTGGGACTTAGATTTGGGAGCTTGAAAAATAGAATTACTAACTAGCTTGTCAAAGGGAAAAGAACAAGCTTATATAGAGGTAGGAGGAGTAGATAAGACCATCCACCAGATTCATGGGATTTTCCTTATCATAAGGAAGCTTCCATGAGAGGTGGAGAACTACTTCCCTCCTTGGGAGATTTGAAGCCCAACTGAACTAACTCAAACTGGAATAAGTTCATGGATAGGTTAGAAGGAACCTTCAGAAGTTTGTTTGTTAAAAAATTTACCCAACTGGGTTGGCGCTTGTGCGACTCTGACACAGAGCGCCAGCTGGCGTGCCCTCTTTGGAGGATTTCCCCTATTGGCGCGAGTGATACACTGTGGAATAGCACCAATGGAAAAAGGGCTACATTTATGGGTATTTTGCATAAGGTGTCTTCAGGGCACATGGAGTACATACTCAAAGGGATACAATGCAGGTGTTTTCAAGTTATGTCACTTCTCACAGGTCCCGGAATAGGTCCTCCAATGTACGGGAGAAGGGGTAATAGGGATGGTGACAAAATACTGTGTAACAGATGCCCCCTAAAGCATGAAGCCCGAGAGAGAGAGGGGTGAAGTGCTTTACAAGAACATGGTTGACTGAAAACACTGCCGCTGGAGAACCTGCACGAAGTACAACTGATATCTCAAGTACATGATGTACATGGTATGGGTGTAGTCATCCATAGCAGAGTACATAAAAATCTGGATCCAAGGTATGGACGCAGCCATCCAGCGAGGATCAATGAATAGACTCAGTCATGGTCGTAGCCATCCAGTGAATGAGTCATGTAGTGATTATAATAATTCACAAAATGCAACCTGGATTGCAACAGACAAAATCTAGGGTCTTGCACTCCATCTTGACCCGAACAAAGTACAAGTTCAAGCATGCAAATATGGGAGTCGAAGTCGAACATGCGAGAACATCGTCTAATTACCATTCAATGTTGAAACTGCTAACAGACGCGAGAGGTACCACCAATAATGACAATGGTCCTCAAGGTACTATAGGTACAATCCACGGCATGTGAATCAGTGAGTCAGTGTCGAACACCCGTAGAATCATCCGATCGGAGGCCAATGATGAAAACCTCGCGTCGAACACGGAGAACCTGCCATTGAGGCATGCAGGCTCCAAGGTACCTGAAGGGAGTCTCTAAGTCAACTTCCTGGATAATGAGCTGAAGTCGACAGGAAGTGACCTTGATCGAAGGTGGGCCATAATGTTTCCCACATCATCGACAGGATACAGAGAAGGATAAAATGTTTTGTGTGAGGTATCAGAGGGAGGCTGAGTATTCTGCAGAGGTCAACTTCTCTTGAACATATCGGCGGCACGACAGTGGACTTGGCAGTATTTGACATCAAATGGTCATGGGTCATGGTGACAAGACGATGAGAAGATGAGAGGTTAAACAGGATAACCCAAACCCATGGAGGCAAGTGTAAAACAAGATGAGATTTCCCCACCCAGACACGAATGCAGACAAGTGCAATGTTCAAGAGTGACATACTGCCGACACGATGATGATTGTGGTTCCTTTATTCCCCACCATTTCTAGCGAGTACCCCGGTTATTTTTGGATGACAAGCTTGACGGGGATAACATATGCTTGAGAGGCGTCATTGCAATGGAATCCGATGTCATTAAGTTTTAACGAGTCTGACAAAGGAAGAACTCGGCGTCTTTTCATGTTTAGAGAGTTTGAAAAGATAGTGAAAAGTAAACTCCAGGGGTGTCCTTTTTCGTAAAGTTGTGTCTCTCGAGCCCGAAAAAGTATAAAATCATGCTTGAAAGAACCGCCCGATCATTATGATCGAGGAGTACTTTTCATAAGTAGTGATTCTGATCTGAAAAAGTAAAAAAGTGATCAAAACCACATCGCTTTGTGACCGTTAACGAACCGGAAACGACAAGGGTCCGACGATCTTTTCGTTTTTAAACGGTCAGAAAAGGGTTTAAAGAAGACCGCCTCTCATTACCATTTAACGAGTCGAGAGGACCAACTCGACATTCTTTTCACGTTTAGAGAGTCAAAAAAGAGCAAAAGATGACTCCAAAGTGACTTTTTCGTGTATTTACCGAGTCCGAAAAAGTATAAAATACAACTCGTTTCGTCATTAAAGCTGCATAAACACCTATCGCTACACAAGAAATCGGCGTAAAATCCATTTTCGACACAAATATTCATAAAATGACTTTTAAAACCTACTTAGGGGTCAAAAAGTTATAAAATGGTGAAAATGGTAAAATTAAAAATTACTTTTCACTTTTTACTTTTGGAGAGCGACATTAGGGCTTTTGGAGTGCGACCTTCAGTTGGCAATTGCGACAAATCCAGTGGACCATTTGGAGCGTCGTTAGTGTCAGGTAAGAGGTCTTGTCCTTAGCTCCATTTCCATCCGTTTAGAATTTGTTTTAAGTTGCTTTTTCATCCCCTATAGGGAGGATTTTAATTTTAGGGGTTGCGCCCATTGGCGTGGGTTTCGGGCACGGAACCGCGCCAATGGGGCAACTTTCCTATAGGGCACGCGCCCATGGGCGTGACTGTTTTAGAAACAGTCGCGCCAACGGCCGCGCGGATTTTTAGGCAAACTTTTAACATATTTAAACCTTCTTTCCTGCAATTTCAAGTTATTTCAAAATCTAATTCATGGTTTTAGACTTGTGTTTGCAGGGAAATACACAAAGATGGTGATTGTGTGGAAAGAACGGGAACATGACCAAGTAGACCCATTGGCCTTAGCAGATGAGGACTGCATGGAGGCACTTAGAGCATGTGGGCTCAAGAAATTTTTCATGCTATCATATTTGCGAGCTCAGCCAGAGCTTTTACAGTATTTGGTCGACTTGTGGGACGTACAGGAACAGGTGTTCCGAATACGGGACCAAGTGTTGGAGTTAGACGTATCCGATGTCTACTTCCTCACTGGATTGTCACGATGGGGGCCGGTACCTCGATTGACCAGTAGAAGACCATTTGGAGAGAAGATGGAGGAGGTGAAGGCCCAAGTTTGCCCAGGTGCCAGATATGGGCAGGGCGGCTCGAAGGTGGATATCCCCACCGTTCCGGACTTGACCATGAGAGCATTGATGTTTACCATCACACGAGCTATGGGGGCACAAGCGCCCCACGACGCTACGAAGAACCACTTGATCCTGGTGACAGAGTGTCTGAGTCCGACGATCTTCAATTGGGCATCAGCAGTGACGACCAATATGAAGAGGCAGCTGACCAAAGCCAAGCAGGGCAAGCTGCAGCAGTTCGAATATGGCTCCATCTTGGTGATGTTATTCTTGGAATGCGTGCCAAGCTTCTAGGGCCAAGGGGCCTTTGTTGCAGACCTAGCACTTCGAGAGCGGAGGATGGCTCGATGGGCGACACTGATGTTGAGGGGTGGTGGCGGTCAGCAGATGTCCTTTAGACCTGAGTTTTTCGGGTGGCTTCGCCGCTAACTGATTGTGGTGGAGGACTGGCTGTATGCGGGGACAGACTTCACCGGAGACCCTGACCTTCCCCTGCCGGAGGGAGAGGACTGGGATGAGGAGATTGGTATGTCCTCATTTTTTGATTTTGTGTTTTTATGATTTTTTTTGTTAGTACATGCTTGTCCTAATGACCTTTATATGCATATGCAGACGTCGGCCCCTAGCATCCAGCTGGCATGTCTCCCATTGCGAGGAGACACCCAGTAGTAGCAGTAGCAGGAGTAGATCCTCAGGAGGAGGGTGGTGACAGAGGGGAGCTTATTCAAAACCTTGAGGCTATCACTCAAGGGATTCCAGATTATGCTCGGCTGGCGGATGTCTCGCTAGCATACTAGACGCACACAGTGGGGGTGCCAACTTGCATCCACCGGCTCCTGAGGCGTTTAGTGCAAGCAGTGACATGCTACCATGAGCACCACCAAGAATAGATATCTAGGCTTTTCCTTTCATGCATATTTTTTGAGAGACATGTTGTCTCCGGATGCATTCAGACAAACATGTATTATTTTTTGATGATGCACGGGGTGCAAACATTTTGGACACACACACATATATATATACATATGTTTTATGGTTTATTGTACTTTATGCTTCTTGTGTTATGTTGAATTACATTTTATGCAAATGTTTGTCCAACACATAATTAGCTAATGCATCGGTTAACGTATTAAGTCATCTTAGAATATGTTGATAAGTAATGAAAACAAAATCCCTTTCTAATAACTTAACACGTAAATACAACCTTAAAATCCGATGATCTTTGACGGAATAACGCTCGTTGAGTTGGTGGATGACAAGCTGAGATTCCAAGTTCACAACCAATGTTCGAATGCCAAGGTTAATCGCCTTAGCTAATAATTCAATCACAACACTATATTCGGCAACATTGTTCGTTGTACAACCTAGACAAACCCCTTGAATGTCTACTAACTCACCATGAGGATTGTAGATCACCCATGCCGCAGATGACAAGTTACGTGTACTGCGGGAGGCACCATCAGCGAAACCAAAGTAAGGCGATCCAAACATCTGTCCAAGAAGCAAAAAGACACAATAAGCGGCAATCATGCCGACACACCAAGACAAAAATATAAAAACATGCACACACAACACACTTGCTGAAAGCACACGTATATACAAAAAGAGAGTGCCTGGACTCATGCATAGTATTTTTTCAGATAAAGCCCATTTCGGGGCTTATCCAAGGGATTGGCTTCATAATCAATAAGCTCGTAGGCTCCTTTTTGCAAAACTCTTTTCACAATGTAGGGCCCGTGCCACATAGGCTCGAATTTTCCTGCCCCCAGCTTATCGTTAGCTTGATCATAGAGCAGTACTATGTCTCCCTGAATGAAAGAGCGGGGGTTAACAGTATTATCGAAGTGAGTTTTCACTCACTTCTTCTAAGCTTCAATAGCTAAGGAGGCTAGACGACGAGTCTTGTCCAGTCGTTCTAAGTAAAGAAGACGCTCTTCTACTGGAGTAGTATTAGGGAGCAATTCGACGACTATCTTTAATGAAGGAATCTCACACTCAATAGGAAGGATCGCCTCCAGTCCGTAAACTAACTGAAAGGGAGTGAAATTGGTGGCGTCCTTAACGGAGGTACGGTAGGCCCACAAAGCAGAGAACAACATCAGATGCCAATTGGACTTATGCATGCCAACAGTTCGTTGAAGCATCGTGACCAAAACCTTGTTCACGGATTCCACTTGACCGTTTGCCTGAGGATAGTACGGGGTCGAACTATCATGCCTGAGGCCCAATTGGGTTGTTAACTCGGTCATCATGTGATTAGGAAAATTCTTTCCATGATCAGTGATGATGGCTTGGGGTACTCTGAACTGCAAAACAACATGGTTGAACAAAAACTGCACCGCGGTGTGACCGTCTTCAGACAATGTAGGCATCGCCTCGGCCCATTTTGTGAAATAATCAACAGCAATGATGATGTACCCATGCACACCGGTCGAGCGAGGGTTACAGGTCATATAATCGATGCCCCATTTGGCAAAAGGGCCGACGGTTACAAAGGGGTGCAGTGGAGCAGGGGGTGCACGCATATTTCATTGGTAAATTTGGCACTCATGACATGAACGACGGCAAGAATGCAATCCTTGAAAATGGAGGGCCAAAAATAGCCAGCACGGAGGATTTTCTGTGCAGTGGCATATCCAAACATGTGACCACCACATGCACCAGAGTGGCAGTCATTCAAAACTCTCTCTGCTTCTTCGAAAGGCAAGCATCGGCGAAGAACCGAATCAATGTCGAGACGGTACAGGGTGTCCCCAAGGATGCGATATGGTTGGGATTGATGTTGGATCTGTTGGTGAGCATCCTTAGAGGTCTCGAGACAGAAGGAGGACGTCTACAAGTAGACAATAATATCCCCGTACCAGGGATCGAGGGTGCTAATGAGGAAGAGAGTTTCATATGGAATGGAATCCTCTGACAGAGGAGGCAGCAGTAGATGGAAATGAACACAACAGTTCAGCGAAGACAAGCAATTTCTTAGACTTGGCAGCAGTAAATTCCAAGTCAAACTCTTGGAGGATGACTATCCACTTCGAGTATTTGCCCCCCAACAACTGGCGTGACAAAATGTAGGTCATAGGCTTGCAATCAGAGATCATTGTCGTGGTACGCAACAAGATGTAATGACGGAAGCGTTGAACAGTGCAAACAACGGATAGGGCCAACTTCTCGACATAAGCTTATCGAGTTTCTGTATCTAACAAATTGTGGCTAAGGTAATAGATAACGTGTTCAGTGCCATCATCATCATCCTTAACCAGAACCATGCTGATGGTGGTATCAGCAGCGGCCAGATACAACGTGTAATCACGATGATAATTCGGAGGCCGCAACAAAGGGGCGAAAACCAGAAGAGTTTTAAGATGTGAAAAATACTCTTGAGCTATGGCATCCCATTGAAACGGGGTGTCGCGCTTGAGTAACCGCGTGAAACCTTTTGCCACCTCGGCATAATTCGGGATGAATCGTCGTAAAAAGTTTGCTTTACCCTGCAAACTCTGAAGTTGCCGCAAAGAAGCAAGGGGGGGAATATTCAAAATGGCTTTGACTTTAAGGGGATCCAAGCGGATGCCCTCTCGGGAGATGATAAACCCGAGAAGTCAACCAGATTCTACGCAGAAGACACATTTATGCAGATTAAGTCGAATATTGTAGTGTCAACAGTGGAGAAAAATTTCGCGGAGATGTGACAGATGGTCTTGGCGCTTAGCTGAATGAGCGGGAAGGTCATCCAGATAAGGCTGTATGATGTTCCAGATATCATGAAAGGTGTAAGACATCGCACGTTGAAAAGTGGCACCGGCATTCTTGAGACCGAAAGGGGGCTTTTTATATGCGAAAGTACCCCACGGACAGATAAAGGCCGTCTTGTGTTGATCGGCAGGCGCGATATTAATCTAGTTGTAGCCAGAAAAGCCATCCATGAATGAATATATCTCACTCCTAGCACACTCATCAATGAGCTGGTCAATGAAAGGTGTGGGGTAGTTATCTTTTGGGCAGGCTCAGTTAATATCGCGATAATCGACACAGACGCGAATAGTACCCTGCTTTTTATCCACAGGGACAATGTTAGAGACCCAATCTGTGAGTGGGATAGGGTAAATGAAACAAGATTTAAGAAGTTTTTCAACTTCCGCTTTGATTGATGCAGCCTTGCGGGGGTGCACAGGGCGTAAACGCTGACGAACAGGTTTAGCTCCTGGATACGTAGGTATCTCATGCACTACGATGTTTGGATCAATGTCGGGCATCTCTTCACAAGACCATGCAAAGACGTTACAGAACTCACGAAAAAGAGCTATATAGATTTGAATTTCCTCAGGAGTGCAAGTGACTCCTATGTAAATGTGCTTGACAATCCCTGGCTTGACAGAGATGTCGATAGGTTGGGTCTGCGTAATGTTCCCCAAATTCCCTTCAAAAGATACTTGATAGACTTGAATAGGTGTCTGAAGAGGTTGTGAAGGGAGACACGGAGCAAACCGCTCAAGACAAGCCAACGTTTCCCGACGGGTTGGGAGAAACGAGGAATGGTGATGAAGATTGAACCACAGAGGTTCCTCGAGAGACATGGTCTCTATGATGGCTTCGTCGGAAGGAAATATTTCCTTTAATGGGTCCAAGGAGGCGCATTCTCCAAGCCAAGGGGAATAGTCGTATGAGTCAAGAGCTCCGCTTAAAGAAGCAGATTCAGCAGGAGGAGCTGATACAGCAGCAATTTTGATGTAGTTGAGCTCGACGGGACTCAACGGCATCTCCTCGCCCCACGATTCTATCTGGTCGATGGGAGGAAGGACCTAGGGATCAAAACGAACCAAAATCATATTGATGGATGCGAGGTTTGGAGGTGGGAGCGAAAAAACACCCATAAGGGCGGGATCTTTGAAGAGCCCGGATCCCACACTCTCGAAAGGGATGGAGGTATGCTCCACGAAAGGCACATTGCCTTCAGAAGAAGAAGAGAAGAAGGAGAGTTGGTCTACCGTGACAATTTTCCCCTAGTGAGGGAAACGAATGACATGGAAGAGGGACAAAGCCACGACACGCATGGAATATGTCCAACTCCGGCCTAGAAGGAGGTTGTAAGTAAGATTTGCGTCAACGACCTCAACTTCTACTTCAACGGTTTTCCCTTCTAAAGTAATCGGCAATTGTTGAAGGATATCATAGGGATGAGATTCTCTCCCATTGAAGGCTTCCAGTGTCATGGAAGACTTGCTCAAAGTTGGAGACCCGATCGCTTTTCAACAAGCAACAGACATGATGCAAGTTGACGCGCCTTCATCAATAACCATACGATGGATCGTTTTCGAATTGATGATGACTTGTATGAGGAAGGCGATCTGATGAGGCAGCCTTGGGACATGGCTCTCGAGATCAAAGGCAATCAAATCCGAATCTGCCGGGTCGATGCCACCGATGGTTGATAGCAGGGACTTCCTCTGAGGGGGGCAGATCTAGAGAACTTCTAAAGCAGACATAGTCGACGGAGCCTGCGCTAAGTCCTCAACTATGCTATAGTACTGGGCAGCACGAGAATTTGGGTTGTAAGATGATCTTCGGAGTACTCCTTTGGGAGGGGGTCGGATGGGCGTCTCAGTATTAGGTCTCTCGATGTGGAGCGGACCAGAACTGGATGGAGGAGAACTTGAGGGGACCTCAGGCTCCTTCCCAGCAGATGACGGATATTCCTTTGTTCGAGTCATTACATGAACGGGAATTGTTCTATCCATGAACACTTGGGAACCAAAGGGAGATGAAGACAAAGATGAATCAGCCACCATTTGAGTCTGTTGAGAGGGGAAAGGTTCTTTAAGAACTGCATGAATCCCAGGAGCGCCTTTCAACAAACAACTAACCTCGGATCGCCTTGGGCAGTCTTTGGTGTAGTGATCCTCATCACAGATGAGACAAGGATACTTTGGTTTACGCTTGGCTCCTTCCTCGGATGGAGGTTTGGAGGAATCCTATTTAGGTTGCTCAGACTTAATCTTTGCTTTCCCCTTTTTCTTTCCTTTCGAGGCCTTGTTCGCCGTGGTGGACTGGATGGCGTTAACCTCGGAAGTACTTCCAAGATTAGAACCACCCTGAGAAGTATTTTTGTTAGAAGCATTCAATTTTTGCTTCCCAGGGTTCGAGGATGATTTTTTCGACGACGGATTCACAGAGCCAATAGCCTCATCAAAAAATGGCTTTGGTGGAGCTTTGGATGTACTGTGTCTCGGGGCATCAGGTAAATACTCATATAAAGTACTTGACTGAGAATAAACTAAGTCAAGGTATTGAGCACGCGTGATAGCTTGCTCTTCAGTCACGCAAGCTCCCATAGTAATGTCCCGTTCGATCTTAGGGACAAAGGAAGTTGTGAACCAATCGATGAGGAGTTGATCAGGAATCCAAAACTTGATCAATTGACGACCCCTTCTCCATTCATGTATATGATCAGAGATGTGCATAGCCGTGTCCTGCTTGAGAGACGTAACGAGATGAGTTCCTGTCTCGTACCGAATGGGTAACTAAAAATGAGTGAGGAATGCCATTGCCAATGAATTGAAATCTTGAAAAGACGCACGGGCCAATTCAATGTACCATTTAGTAGCGGAGCCGGTGAGAGTCCTTTGGAACAGGCGAAGCCGAACTGAATCGTCAAGCCATGAATTAGACGAACACCAAAGGTGGTAAGTCATTACATGGGCTTGAGGATCCTCTCCAGCTTTGCCGTCAAACTTGGGACAATCGTCGGGTATCTTAGTTGGAACTGGAGGCCATTGTGGATTATGCAAGATAGGATCATTGATTAACTTCGACACATCAGGCAGTTCCAACGTTGCTAAGAATGGTAGCTGAGGGTTGAAGGACATCTGCGGATATGAGGTAGGGGTAGAGTTCCACCCGGTTGTTGGTTGCCCCCATTGACCTTGTCCCGATGGGCTAGGTCCATAAGGGTTGTATCCATAACCGGACGGTTGATTCTGGATCTTCCCCCCAGCACCCCATTGGTTACCATACTGACCTGCAGGAGCAACATTGGGTTGTTGATAATTTTGATAAGGAGTAGCCTGCGGCTGTTGATAATTTTGATACGGGGCAAACTGAGTTTTCCCCCGGGGTTGCTGGTATCCATACGGCTGCTAGGCTCCATATTAAGCCTAGGAACCAGGCTGTGTTTGATAAGAAGGTTGGGATTGAAACCCAGCTTGCGGCTGGAGACTAGTTTGAGTCTGGGGCTAATAACCGGGTTGAGCTTGAGAAGCAGGGACCATCTACATGCCCGGTTGAGCAGGCCCAGAGAGATGTCCTTGGGAAGACTGAGGTTGGGCCATCTGGCTGGAAGGTTGTCTGGGTTGGATTTGGGACGGACCTACTTGCCCAGAAGGTTGAGCTTGCTAGGTGTTTGGTTTTCGTTGCGCAACCGAGGGTTGTCCTTACAGACCATATGGCTGACTAGGCTGAGCAGCGGGCTGGCCTTGCTGCATGTAAGGATGACCTCCCTACCCAGAAGGGTAGCCTTGTTGGGTTCCAGGTTATCCTTGTTGCGCGTAAGGTTGTCCCGGATTCCCGTAGGGTTGACCCGAAGGGTATCCCTGCTGGGTTCCAGGTTGTCCTTGTTGAGCATAAGGTTGTCCCGGGTTTCTAGAAGGTTGCCTAAGATAGGTAAAGGACGGACCACCATAGGCCAAAGGTTGTCCCTGAGAGGGTTGTCCTAGTGAGCCTCCAGGTTGCCCTGTATAGTTTTGGCCATAATACTGTTGCCCGTAATTAGGCTGCACGTAGGATGGCTGACCTTGGTATGATGGTCCCTAAGACAGCTGCCCTTGATCCGGACGAAATTGGCCACCACCGTAACCAGTGGTACCCCAAGCGACATTCAACGAAATGGAATCCTCAACAGCAGGTTGAGCTGGCAAGGAGGTATACAAATGATGACCAATAGGGTCATAATAAGGGCCTTGCGTGCCTGGATTTTGGAAAGCATGCAAATATTGGGAATATGCTCCCCCTGCTGGAATGGTACCAGAAGAAGGTGGGGCACTGCTTGCAGGATGAACAACCCTGGCAGCATATGCTGACTGACCACTATGTACTGGACCACGGGACAGGCCAGCAACAGTAGTTATGATGGAAGATGCCATAACGGCACTAGCAACCGAAGTTGAAGATGCGACACAAACGGTCGGATTGGTCGGAACTAACGTGACAACGGTATTGTGAACTTGGGAAACAAAAGATCTCGTAGTGGGAACGATGTTATGATCCCACATGGTACTAGAAGAGGAGTTCCCATAGCCCATGGCATCCCTTAGAGATCTATAGTGCGCAGGCATTGTAATACCGAGAGGGGTAACAGTGTAGGGCGTAGATATGACCGGGGATATGGACGGGATAGGAGTCTCAATACTTGACACAATAGGTGTTCCACTCGCTATAGGAGATGTATCCTCCATATCAGAGGAAGCCATCGGAGTTGAAACACCAGTAGGGGTAGATGGATAATCCACTTCATATGGTTCCCAAACAAGGTTCCAAAACAAATCGTGAAGCTCGTCCTCTGGAGCACGAGAGCTCAACGGTTGGACACTTGGAATAGCAGGAAAAGTGTTACCACAAACTAGTGTCTCAGGGGCAACAGAAGAAGGAGACCCTTGGTCACTAGGGACGAGAGACGGGATCGATGGATCCGCCAGGATGATCGAATTCAAAAATCCTAGACAAGCTAACGAAGAAAGGCCCTACACAAAACTAACGCAAACAAGATCTAACAAGGTAAATGTAATCGTGGTCGAATAAATTTTAAGACATTAGGACACAACTTGACCTTTTCATGTTTTAAGAGTCGAGAAAAGGACAAAAGATGACT
>APFE030187156.1:113340-125157 GCA_000404065.3 Pinus taeda | reverse complement strand
ACTTGTATGAGGAAGGCGATCTGATGAGGCAGCCTTGGGACATGGCTCTCGAGATCAAAGGTGATCAAATCCGAATCTGCCAGGTCGATGCCACCGATGGCCGATAGCAGGGACTTCCTCTGAGGGGGGCAACTTTGGAGAACTTCTAAAGCGGACATAGCCGACGGAGCTTGTGCTAAGTCCTCAACTATGCTATAGTGCTGGGAAGCACAAGCATTTGGGTTGTAAGATGATCTCCGGAGTACTCCTTTGGGAGGGGGTCGGATGCGCGTCTCAGTATTAGGTCTCTCGATGTGGAGCGGACCAGAACTGGACGGAGAAGCGCTCGAGGGGACCTCAGGCTCCTTCCCAGCGGATGGCGGATATTCCTTTGTTTGAGTCGTTACATGAACGAGAATGGTTCCAGCCATAAGCACTTGGGAACCAAAGGGAGATGAAGATGAAGATGGATTAGCCACCATTTGAGTCTGTTGAGAGAGGAAAGGTTCTTTCAGAACCGCGGGAATCCCAGGAGCGCCTTTCAATAAACGACTAACCTCGGACCGCCTTGGGCAGTCTTTGGTATAGTGATCCTCATCACAGATGAGACAAGGATACTTTGGTTTACGCTTGGCTCCTTCCTCGAGTGGAGGTTTGGAGGAGTCCTGTTTGGGTTTCTCAGACTTATTCTTTGCTTTCCCCTTTTTCTTTCCTTTCAGGGCCTTGTTCACCATGGTGGACTGAACAATGTTAACCTCGGAAGTACTTCCATAATTAAAACCACCCTGAGAAGTATTTTCGTTAGATGCATTGGATTTTTGCTTCCCAGGGTTCGAGGATGATTTTTTCGATGACGGATTTACAGAGCCAATAACCCCATCAATAGATGGCTTTGGTGGAGCTTTGGATGTACCGTGTCTCAGGGCATCAAGAAAATAATCATATAATTTACCTGACTGAGAATAAACTAAGTCAAGGTACTGAGCACGTGCAATAGCTTTCTCTTCAGTCACGCAAGCTCCCATAGCAATGTCCCGTGCGATCTTAGGGACAAAGGAAGTTGTGAACCAATCGGTGAGGAGTTGATCAAGAATCCATAACTTGATCAACCGATGACGCCTTCTCCATTCATGTATATGATCGGAGATGTGCGAAGCTGTGTCCTGTTTGAGAGATGTAAGGAGATGTGTTCCCATCTCGTATCGAATGGGTAACTGAAAATGAGTGAGGAATGCCATTTCCAATGAATTGAAATCTTGAAAAGACGCACGGGTCAATTCAATGTACCATTTAGCAGTGGAGCCAGTGAGATTCCTTTGGAACAGGCGAAGCCGAACTGAATCGTTAAGCCATGAATTGGAAGAACACCAAAGGTGGTAAGTCATTACATGGGCTTGAGGATCCTCTCCAGCTTTGCCGTCAAATTTGGGATAATCGCCAGGTATCTTGGTTGGAACTGGTGGTCATTGTGGATTATGCAAGATAGGATCATTGGTTAATTTCGACACATCGGGCAGTCCCAATGTTGCTAAGAATGGTAGCTGAGGGTTGAAGGACATCTGCGGTTGCGGATATGAGGTAGGGCCAGAGTTCCACCCAGTTGCTGGTTGCCCCCATTGACCTTGTCCGGACGGCCCAGGTCCATAAGGGTTATATCCATAACCGGACGGTTGATTCTGGATCTGCCCCCCAGCGCCCCATTGATTACCATACTGACCTGCAGGAGCAACATTTGGTTGCTGGTAATTTTGATAAGGAGTAGCCTGCGACTGTTGATAATTTTGATACGGGGAAAACTGAGTTTGCCCCTGGGGTTGCTGGTATCCATACGATTGCTGGGCTCCATACTGAGCCTGGGAACCAGGCTGCATTTGGTAAGAAGGTTGGGATTGAAACCCACCTTGCAGCTGGAGACCAGTTTGAGTCTGGGGCTGATAACCGGGTTGAGCTTGAGAAGCAGGGACCATCTGCATGCCCGGTTGAGTAGGCCCAGAGAGATGTCCTTGGGAAGACTGAGGTTGGGCCATCTGGCCGATAGGTTTTCCTAGTTGGATCTGGGACATACCTACTTGCCCAGAAGTTTGATCTTTCTGGGTGTTCGGTTGTCCTTGTGCAACTGAGGGTTGTCCTTGCAGACTAGATGGCTGACTAGGCTGAGCAGTGGGCTGGCCTTGCTGCATGTAAGGCTGACCACCCTGCCCAGAAGGGTACCCTTGCTGGGTTCCAGGTTGTCCTTGTTGCGCGTAAGGTTGTCCCGGATTCCCGTAGGGTTGACCCGAAGGGTATCCTTGCTGGACTCTAGGTTGTCCTTGCTGAGCATAAGGTTGACCCGGGTTTCCAGAAGGTTGCCCAAGATAGGTAAAAGACGGACCACCATAGGCTGAAGGTTGTCCCTGAGAGGGTTGTCCTTGTGAGCCTCCGGGTTGCCCTGGATAGGTTTGGCCATAATACTGCTACCCATAATTGGGCTGCATGTTGGATGGCTGACCTTGGTATGATGGTCCTTGGGACGGCTGCCCTTGATCCGGACGTAATTGGCCACCATCATAACCAGTGGTACCCCAGGCGACATTCAACGAAATGGAAGCCTCAACAATGGGCTGAGCTGGCAAGGAGGTATACAAATGATGACCGATAGGGTCATAATAAGGGCCTTACGCGCCTGGATTTTGGACAACATGCAAATATTGAGAATATGTTCCCCCTGGTGAAATGGCATCAGAAGAAGGCGGGGCACTGCTTGCAGGATGAACAACTCTGGCTGCATATGCCGACTGACCACTATGTACTGGACCACGGGACGGGCCAGCAACAGTAGTTACGATGGAAGATGCCATAACGACACTAGCAACCGGAGTTGAAGATGCAACACAAACGATCGGATTGGTCGGAACTGACGTGACAACGGTATTGTGAACTTGGGAAACAAAAGATCTCGTAGTGGGAACGATGTTATGATCCCACATGGTACTAGAAGAGGAATTCCTAGAGCCCATGGCATCCCTCAGAGATCTATAGCGCGCAGGCACTGTAATACCAAGAGGGGTAACACTGTAGGGCATAGATATGACCGGGGATGTGGCCGGGATAGGAGTCTCAATACTTGACACAACAGGTGTTCCACTCGCTACAGGAGATGTGTCCTCCATATCAGAGGAAGCCATCGGGGTCGAAGCACCAGTAGGAGTAGAGGGATAATCCTCTTCGTAAGGTTCCCAAACAGGGTTCCAAAACAGATCGTGAAGCTCATCCTCTGGAGCACGAGAGTTCAACGGTTGGACACTTGGAATAATAGGGAAAGTGTCACCACAAACCGATGTCTCAGGAGCAATAGAAGAAGGAGACCCTTGGTCACTAGGGACGGGAGACGGGATCTATGGATCCGCCTGGATGATCGAATTCAAAAAATCCTAGACAAGCTAACGGAGAAAGACCCTACTCAAAACTAACGCAAACAATATCTAACAAGGTAAATGTAATCATGGTTGAATAAATTTTAAGACATTAGGACACAACTTGACCTTTTCATGTTTTAAGAGTCGAGAAAAGGACAAAAGATGACTCTAGTCACCTTCGAATATTTAGTGAGCCCGAAGTGACAAATGTTCAAGTGAGCCTTTTCTTTTAAGGAATCCGAAAAGGATCAAAAAGAGACTACTCTAGAGAAACCAGGCAAGGGGTTTACCAGACAATCCGTAAAACTGCATATACACCTTAGCAATCATATGAAAAGCAAGGACTTTCCGTACGACAGTCAATCTTCCTGAATGCTGTGTTCGGTGCGTTACGGGCTGTAAGGCGGCAGACACAGCTTCCTGTGGATCAAGGATGATAACCTAGTGGAGTCTCCCCATATATACACGACGGTACATGGGAGCACAAGTCCGTACTAGACCACAGTTGAGTCACACAAGGAGGAATCACCCAACCTTAAGTGAAAACAAAAGTGACTAGGTTTAACGACGCCGGAGCATGTCTCTGTCTCTAGCCTAGACCTCTAGAATGTGAGCATTATGTTCCAATGCGTTTTTAGGTTTATTCGATTTATTTTAAAGTTGATCTTGAGTTAAGTTTCGGTTTTCAAGTCCTACCGTATGTAATCTCTCAAAATCCCCAAATGCAATCTATATGCCAAAACATGTCATTCCATTGGATGAATGCTAATTACAAGAGAGTTAGAGAGCTTTCATGCAAACGAAATGATCACAAACAACAAAAGAGTTTCCCTAATGCAGTTAATGCAAATCTATAAACTTTTCTTTAAGATCACTAAATCATTAATCGAAATGAAAAGTCCTAATTTTCATTAACTGATTCAAAGCAAAAGAGATTTTTCTTTTCGATAATGGAAAAATGCACTAAAGAACTTTTGAGAAAGAACACAAACAAATTCTATCCAATACACACATGTTCAGTCCCTCAAATCAAAAATCAAACACCCAAAGGACCAAAAAGATCCCAAAGACAACAATGAGCCGTGTGATCCAGGCTCAAAGTGAGATGAAGCGGAATTCAAGTGAAGATGAAGCAAATCACCCAAATAACGCAACAAAATGGTTCGCAACTACCAAACAAGTGTAAGGGAGCAAACAACAAAGTCAACTGGACTACGAAAAGATCAAAACACCTCAAGAAGGCTCGATTATAAGGCCACTAGATGCCCTAGGGCTAGAAATGCGAAATCGGTAGAAAAAAGCAAACACCCAAAGGGTAGTGATCAAAGCCAGTCAAATCACACTCTAACACACTCAAGTAGTCTAATAAAGGTAATTAGGAAAAAACCAAAGCTCAAAAAGTTCACAACCAAGCAAACTTCAAAAGTTTACAGGCTTGGCGCGACTGTCAGGCTGCAACAAGCGCATTTCAGGAATTGGCGCAGGTTGTCAATGTGCAACTTGCGCCAACTGGCACGATTGTCACGCTATAAACTAGCGCCAGTCGAGTTTGCTATGGAAAAATAAAATCAAAAGAGCCAAGGCCAAAACAACAACACCTAAGTACTCCAAGAGGCAAAAAGCAACATAGGCATTCAACCCAGAAAGTTAAACAAGCGGGAGAAACCAAGGAAATAACCAAGGAACAAGGCAAGTTCCAAGTCATTCAGTTTGCAAACCAAACAGGAGATGGACTGAAGTAGCGTTGATCTACTTCGCTAATGCAAAGAAATAGTGTTTCGAAAGCTGTCTTGCCAGACTTCAGGCTCCATCTAAAGTTTACAAATCAAACAACAAGACAAGATAAACAAACAAGGCAAAAGCCAACTCCCCAGCGGAGTCGCCAAATTGTTGTACAGGTAAATCCCGTCTGTGGACAGAGGCGATTCCACTAGCCTAAATGGGGTCTAACAACAATCAAACAACGCTAACACGCAGGTTCCTAATTGCAAAGTAAAGGCCAATGATGAGAGCCTACCTCGAATCCAACGCTAGTATTCGTAGGAGAGTCGTCGCTTCCGTTCTTTCGCTTCAGCTAGTCACAATCCTCACGATCCTTGTGAATAGACACCTGCACATGCAAAGAACAAGATAAATACAAGCATAAAATCCAAGAAATGCAACTATGTATTAGTCAGAAAGGATACAACTCAAACATCATTATAAAGACACATGAGTGGAACCATAATGATAGTCGTCTATTATTATTGATAAACAAAAGAGAATACAACCAAGTTCTGATGTCAAATCCTCCTTTGGCTTGGTGATCAGCAACACATGCCTTGCAAAGCTTGTAGGGTATGGGGAACAAGCCTATCTCTCCTTGATTACTTAGACATGGATCTCCTCCTTAAAGATATAGCTTTATGGGGATGAACAAGGCCTCTTGTAACATGAGCTTAGCAATTCTCAGACTTTGGGACTTAGATTTGGGAGCTTGAAAAGTAGAATTACTAACTAGCTTGTCAAGGGAAAGAACAAGCTTATTTTAGAGTAGGAGGAGTAGAAAAGACCATCCACCAGATTCATGGGATTGTCCTTATCTAAGGAAGCTTCCATGAGAGGTGGAGAGCTACTTCCCTCCTTGGGAGATTCGAAGCCCAACTGAACTAACTCAAACTGGAATCAGTTCATGGATAGGTTAGAAGGAACCTTCAGAAGTTTGTTTGTTAAAAACTTTACCCAACTGGGTTGGCGCTAGTGTGACTCTGACATAGAGCGTCAGCTAGCGCGCCCTCTTTGGAGGATTTCCCCCATTGGCGCGAGTGATACACTGTGGAACAACACCAATGGAAAAAGGGCTACATTTATGGGTATTTTGCAGAAGGTGTCTTCAGGGCACATGGAGTACATACTCAAAGGGATACAATGCAGGTGTTTTCAAGTTATGTCACTTCTCACAAGTCCCAGAATAGGTCCTCCAATGTATGGGAGAAGGGGTAACAGGGACGGTGACAAAATACTGTGTAACAATATGAGTCGATGTCGAACACCACGTAAAATATTTCGATTGAAGGCCATTGATGTAAACCTGTCGCCGGAAGTAAACTTGCCATTGAGGCATGCAAGATTCAAAGTACTGAAAGGGTTGTTTCTAAATCAACTTCTTGGATAATGAGTTGATGTCAACAAGAAGTGACTCATCATAGGAGGGCCTTGTTGTATCCCACATCTACGACACGAAATGGAGAAAATGATTTTTCCAGAGGTGAAAACGATCTGATGATACAAGATTCAGGAATGGTGGTCATGAAAAATGGAGAGTGAAGGTATTGCAGTGGATGAGGTGTTAGTTGGGCAGTAAATTCTTTGAATAACTTCTATTGAACATATCGGTGACACTGAGATGGATTGGTAGTGTTAACCCCAAAAGTTGTATGGTGTGGAGGACCAATGGTGATATGACCGGTGAATGGAATAACCCAACCCGACTCAATCATGGTGATGGAGTGAAAGTGTCATGTTCAAGAGCGGCCTGCTACCAATGAAGTTCTTCAAGTTTTATTCCCTTTTTCCCTAGTCATTGCTAACCAGTACCTCTTTATTTTTTTCAAGCTTGAGGAGGATAACATATGCTTTTTATATAACTTTCCCTTCGGGAAAACCTGTCGCTATGTTTTAGCGAGCCTAACGACAGTGAAACTCGTTCTTGTCTGGCTAGACAAGTTTGTCGCTATTGTTTTAACGAAATTAACGACAAGGATAACTCAATCCTTTTCATGTTTAGAGAATTTGAAAAGGGACGAAAAGGAAACTCCAGTGGTCCTTTTTCGTAGCGTAATCCCTTAAGTTCGAAAAAGTATAAAATAATACGAAAGGGATGACTATTCGATCGCTTTAGCGAGCCGAAAAAGATAAGCACTCGATCTTTTGTTTGATAATCCCTCAGGTCCCAAAAGATTAAAATGTACAGGAGGGATGGCGCTTCCCTTTACTTTAATGAGTTGGAAAGGCCAATAGCTCTGCAATCTTTTCATATTTAGTGAGTCTAAAAAGAGCTTAAAAGAGACTCGTTTTTTGAGGAACGAGTGGTGTTTTCGAGTAGCAACTGGTTCCAGGTACGTTTGGAACTTCTCAAAACATGGCAGTGTGAAGAGGATGGCTAACAGAATCACTCGTCGCAGTTGTTCCTCAAAAGGGTAAACATCAAGTGGAAGTGTATGATTGGCCAAAAGAATGGAGGTGACGTTAAGAACACAACCAAGGCTTGAAAGGCTGATAGCATGGCAATCACAGAGGGTGTTTATTGAAGGGAGGTTTATTTTTTAATGAGCTTGAACCTTGCGTTAACATATGCTCAGTGGCAGGTTTATTTTTTAATGAGCTTGAACCTTGCGGAAACATTGCTCGTGCCAGTCATTTAAAGATGTCTCTTATTAGTAGGTTCATTTTTTAGCGAGCTTACACCATGCGAAACTTTACTCATTTCCTTTTTATGTAGGCTAGAAACGACCAAACTAGAAAGCTAGAAAAACTAAAAAGCTAAGGAACTACTGAGGTTAGGTAGGATGGTTTGGTCTTCCTTCTAGATAAAACCCTTCCTTTGGTCCATCTGGTGTGCATACGTTTCCGGACCAACCGCCTAACCTAAGAAGTTAAAACTAAAAAGCTAAAAAATCTAAAAAGCTAAGAAAAGAAATTGGTCATTTTTTTGCTTTGTAAAAAGGTTTGCATGCCCCCAAGCATCGAGAAAAGGAGAGTCTCCAGGTCACCATATGGAAGTCACTGCGGTTAAGCAGGATTTTTTTGTCTACAGTTAGACAAAACACTTCCTTGGCTTTGTCCACATAGTGGACAAAAGTGAATGGTGTTTCAGACCAATCACATGACCTACAAGGAAATGGTTGTTTCAGACCAATCACATAAACTACAAGGAAATGGTGTTTCAGACCAATCACATAACCTACAAGGAAATTTCTGTTTCAGACCAATCACATAACCTACAAGGAAATCTATCTTCAGCTGGGTTCATCTGCCGAAGCGGACCAGGGTGCATGCACCCTAAGCTTCGTTACATTCACCAGACTACTTGCTACAATCAGGTGGATGGAATGAAGGTTGAAGAGACAATCTTGATGCAAAGAGACCATTTAGGGTTGATGTTTGACTTGAAGCTGTGTTTGAACTTGGAAATGGAAGCTGGTCGATAAGCTGTACCATTTTGCCTTCATGCAGGAAACACATTACTCGAAAGAGTGTGGAAACAATAGCTTCCATGCTATATATATAGTCACGTCCAAGAAGTAGATTGTAATATAATGGTCCTTGGACTACCATCACGTTCAAGTGAATGGTTTTCCTTTTCAAAGTTATCGGCAACTTTGGAAGGATCCCTAACGATCGACTGGTTCCTTTGTCAAAGCTTAATAAATTTTGAGTAACAGGCATAAGCGATGGCGAACCAAGTGCTTTCCAAGAAATTGAGGAAAGGATACTCACTGAAGCCCCTTCATCTATGATAGTGCCAGACACGATCATTTTGTAAACTTGTACTATGATCCAGAATGGTACATTAGATGGAAGGCAGGGTCTTGCTAGTTGATTCCAATCGAAGGAAACGACTAGACTACTTGGAGGGGGTACCGAATAAATGGCTGGATGAAACCCCTGAACTGGGGGACTTTCCTCCTGTTGTAAAGGAGCAGGTAGATTGCCCCCAAGTTCATCATACTCTGTATTAACAAAAAGAATTTGAACGGCATCGTTTTCATTCTCTTTGGAAATAGTATCATCTGAAGGTGGACCTTCTGAAGGTAAGATTGGGTCGACTGCCATCTCGACCTATTGACTTTAGTCCGGTATGGACTCATATGGTTCACTCTCAATGATAGGCGTTTCGACCGACGATTGAGTTATGTTAGTTAGATTTTCAACTAGCGATGTACTCGGTAAGAGTTTCTTGTATCCAGGTGGAAGTCACTACGATGAAGCAGGAATATTGTGCAAGATTCTCTTAGCCTCATCTAAAAAAGGACATTGGCGAAGGTGATGGTCTTCTTCGCATAATTGACATGGAGTTTTGACCTTTTCTTTCTGTCCAGGAACTTCATTTTCACTAGTTGATGGTGTGTTGTCAACATGATCGACAGAGGTTGATGACATTGGATGGTGCGAACGGGGAGACCATTCTCTCAAGATCCACGGAAGGCAAGGACAATCTCGATGAAAATGGTTTCCTTTGCAAATTAGACAAGGATATTTAGGATATTTAATGTGTGGATTTTCACCAGGGGATTCATTGTTACCCCCTTGCTTAACTGACTTCTTCTTCTTCTTCTCCTTCGCTTTCTTCTTCTTCTCAGCCACTTGGTTACTAGTATCACTATTTTCACCAAGCGAAGAGGAAGAAGGGGAGGGAGAAACAAACGAAGTAGAAGGTGAAGGGTCACTTTCGATATCAACTGGTTGCTGATTCGATTGCTGAGGAATTACAGTGTTTTAAATGACAGAGGTTGAGAATAGCCATACTGGCAGGCCAATTGTGATTCCCAGAAGGGACAATGATGGAGCACCAATATCTTCCCAAGAAGAGAAAGGACTAGGATTCCCTCCAAGAGGGATCCCTTGATTGGTGGACTCCATTATCTCAACCTAAGATCAACGAGGGAACATGGATGTTATTTCGAATTATATAAATTTTATGATGCTTTGACACAACTTTGCTTTTTCAATTTTTAAGAGTCAAGAAAAAGCTAAAGATGACTCTAGTCACCTTCGATTTTTAATGAGCCTGAAGTGACAAGTGCTCAAATGGACCTTTTCTTTTAAGGAGTCGAAAAGGAATGAAAGTGACTACTTTAGAAATCTAGACAGAGGGATTACCAAACCAATCGCAAAACTGCAATATACACCTTGGTGGTAAATTAAAGAGAAATTACCAAGGACTTTATGTATAGCAGTCAATCTTCCTGAATGTTGTGTTCAGTGCATTGCGATCGATAGGGCGGCAGACACAGCTTCCTATGGATAAAGGATATCAGCCTATTGTGGTCTCCCAATATATACTCAACAATACAGGGAGCACAAGTCCGTACTAGCACTTGTCATATCAAAGAGGAGGAATCACCCAACTTTCAATGAAAATTATAGTTACTGGGTTTTACGACGCTGGAACACGTCTCTAGCCTAGACTTCTAGATGTGTTGTGTTAGGTTCCAAAGAATTTTTATGTTCATTGAGGTTTATTTTAGAGTTGTTATATCTTAGAAGCTTGTCTTTCAAGGCTCACCACATGATGTAGATGTAAAATTCCTAAATATGCAATCTAAAATGATAAACATTTGTTTGTTTTCTTTTAGCAATGAAAATCCTAGCTACTAAGGAAAGAAGATATGATTCTTTCAACAGAGAGCAGAGAGCACACACTAAATGCACTTTTCCTAAATCCTTTTCCGCATGCAGTCTAAATGCAAATGCACATGCATGTATTTGTTTTTTCGTTTCCTTAATGTGAGAATGCCAAAAAGGAAAACTAAGTACAGATCTGAACTATTTTCTTCAAAGCGACATTTCAACAATTTCTTTTCAAAATGAAAGGAAGACTAAAACGACACTTTCGATTTCAAATGGAAAACTACTTTCGACACTTCAAATATTGACAATTCAAATCAAATACAATGACAAAAGTACAATCGACTATCTAGAGGAGGAAGACTTTACGACACTCTTCTTCTTGACCCGAAATGACAGTTATGACACTTTTGAATCAAAAAATGATAGTTCGATTAAGCTACTTTTGACAAAGAAGGACCGTAAATGATGAAAAATACATAAAAAGCATTTACAAATCCTAATCAATGGAGGCTAAATAATGTAAAGGAAGGAGGTTTCAGCAATGAGACACTGATCATAAGTAGCAAAACTACTGAATAGGGCTGAAAACAAGGAGGAAAAACCAAATTCCAAAGAGAGAAATAGTATCACTCAGTCATAAAACATGTCCTTCGGGGAAACAGGGATGCATCTCACCTGCAACACACGAGAGGTGTGATGTATACATGTTGCCAGTTACAGACAGTGCGATGGGCCAAGGAGCGAAACTGAGTTTGGTTTTTTCTCAAAATTTGTAGCTAAGTTCAATTATTTTAGCTGAGGTATGATGGACAGTAAAAACAAATTGCAGGGGTATGATCTTAGGAGGTTGAAAAAAGGGAAGCGCTTGAGATTGAAAAAAGGCCGAACAATCTCAATAGAGAGGAAGGATGGAAGATTAGTAGTTGTTGGGTCCCAGCCCTCTCCTCCTAGTCGTTGTCTTCTTGTCTTCCCCTCCCTATGTATAGCTTTTTCTTGTTGTCTTTTAAAAAAAATTTCCCTTGGTTTCCTGTTTCTTGTGGCCTTTGTTCTTTGAGGTTGATATGGTTGGAGGTATTTTATATCACTTATTTATGCTAGTTGTTTTATTCTA
>APFE030187156.1:97448-110443 GCA_000404065.3 Pinus taeda | reverse complement strand
ATTTAAATTAATTTATTTTATAATTAATTTATTTTAATATATATTTATAATATCATAATTATAGTTTAAATTACTCTATTATCGTACCCTTAAATTACTCTAATACTTAGATATAATAACTTTGATAACTAACTATTAATTTAAATTAATTTATGTTATAATTTATTTTTAATATATATTTATAATTGTAAGTGTATAAAAAGGGTCCATTTACTTTTATTTTAATAAGAATATAACTAACCGAAGTAACTTATTTAATTAAATAATGGTTATACCCCTAGTCCTGTCCTAACTAACCGGTCAAATCTAGCTATTGTCAATATTGTCGTTACCTAGTCAAGGAATATAGCCGTTGGAGGTTTTGCTCTATCTATTTAACATGCAAAGCATGATTTGTTCATTCAACTTGCCCTAACAATGAACAACACTGGTTGGTTCGAAATGCGTCGACAAATGAAATATCATGTGATTTATGTCGAAAAATCTCTCGTAAACTTAATATTGATCACAGAAGCCTCAATTCAACAATCTTAGGAGGTTATTGAGCTACCAAAAGGGCGTTTAGAATGCTTGTAAGTCAGATGTTCAGTTCATAGACCAACCCAGAGATTGACTGAAGCAGCATTCATCTACTTTGCAATTGCATAGCAAGAGCAGTTCGAAGGCTAGTTGGCCAACTTCAGGCTCCGTTTGTAGTTTATAAAGCAGACAACAATAAAAAACAAACAAACTAATCGCTCCCCAGTGGAGTCGCCATTTTGTTTCTGGGAAAACTAGTGTCTTTTCGATCTGCTAGTCCCACTAAGACGGGTAACTATCTTAGAAACAAGCAATCAAAGCAAATTGGGCTTTCCTTTATGTATGATAGATAAGAGAGAAGCAAAGGGGACCAACCTGGATCTTCCACTTGGCTCCTTGCTTGTTTCCTCTCTCCCTTGGTAGAGCTTGCCACTCCTCTCCTGCTTGTCCCACTTTAGAGAATACTTGTAGAAGCAAAGCAACAAAACACCATCAAAGCATCTCGATCCATAATACCATAAACAATGCAGAATCAGAAATACATTGACCATACAATTGCATTCACAAATAACAAGATTCACAAATGCACGATTATATGGAGGAAAACTCAAATAAATTTATTAATAGTAGAAGAGAGGATTACAACCCAACTGTCTAATCCAGCATCATCCTCCCAGCATCAAAGCCCTCTTCACCTCATGAAAAGCAAGATCACCCAACAATACAATGTCTCTTCTCAAAGGGAAACCAACAACACTTCCTTACAAATTACAAAATTCTAGCCTCTAGATCTCTCAGATGAGGGATCCATTTATAGATGTCTTGCAAGGGTGTGAGTCTGCTCTTTGTTTCTGATTACTGTCATTCCACTGATAATTATTGGTTCCACTTGGAGATTTCTTTGATCCCTTACTCATCCGTGGGCGAATTCAGAGAGGCAAGTGTCATATGAGAAGTTTCTAGACGATTCCCTGGGCATCCACTTAGCAAACTGTTTCTGCCATTTGTCTATTCTCTCTCATCACACCCCACAGAAGGCTATTTCAGTATGCATCGCACCTAGCTAGTGTAGCAACCAGTATGCATCGCACCTTGACCATGGAGCAGTCAGTATGGTCCAGTTTTGGCCAGTTCTGAGTGGTTTTTCAGGTGGAACTTCTGGGAAATGATGTAATCAGTTGACCATGATCCTTTAGGGTATGAAACAACACTTTTAGGGGTTAAATATTCCTTGGTTTATCGACATGTATGATTGGGGTTGTAGTGCCCAAATTTGTCTATAACACATGATCAAACTGAGTGCAATATTTGCACGATGGACGCGTTGGGTTAGTGCATTCGCGGGCATAGTGTCCTAGTCCTCCACAATTGTAACATATCAACTATCCCCCACCTCTACCAGGTCCTCTTCTGCCTTGGACTTGTTTGCGCCCTTGAAAGCCTGTCCGTGCCATCCCAACGCCCTGGTCAGGATGCCACATTTTTTTTCTGAACTCTATAGGCGGGTGTTCTATCCATCATCAATTCATAACTTCGGAAATTGCACTCATCATGCCCTACCGACCTACAAAAGTTGCAAAACAGTTGTTGTGGTGTTTTTACAAATTTCTGCAACAAATGACAGTTATCAGTGATATGTTTCCCTGCTACCTAACATATGACACACCACAACGCAGGCCCCATGGTTGACCGTGCTTGGGCTTCTGGCTTCAAAGGCATTGGTCCTCCTCCTGCAATATAGTTTGCAAAGACTGGGCAGTGGTATTTTTCATGCCCCTAACCTTTACATTTCAGGCACCATATCTCTTCGCATGCTTCTGGCAAAACTATTCTATCCTGCTTTAGACTTTGCATTTCGAGGCAAAGATTTTGCAACTACGCGTGTATCTACTAAACCCCTAGATTCAAATCTTGCATCGTTGTTTCATGCAATCTTATTGCAATCTCCAAGGCCTCTGCCTGAGTTGTAATCTTCTGTTGTGACAGTGCAACCCTTAGGTGAGGCAGGAATGAAGCCACGAACTATTCGCAGTGCTGCCCATATGTTAAATTCATATGAAATTTGCAGATTTTACACTTCAATCTCTTATCAAACTCCCAAGGGGTCTCACCAGGTTTCATCGCGATTTCCTTGAATCCCACAATCGACTGTGCCTTGGATTTAGGCCTATTGAACTCTTTATTCAATGCGGTCTGGATATTTACCAACCTAGCATTTAGGTTATCATTAAAGTACTTGATGTACCAAGTTAGCACGCGATCCTGTAAAGCACTAACCAACGTTTCCTTCTTCATGTGATCGTTTGCGACACCTTGAGCTTCCCATACAACTTTTACGATGAACTAGAACGGGTCTGGGTCCTCATTTCCCAAGCCTTTAAACAAAGGTAGCTTCAGTGAATTCGGCATATTGAACTGTGGTGGAGGTGGTGGTGGTGTGGGTGAAGTCACAGGCGATGGTGGTGAAGGTGGAGGTGGTAGTCGCAGGAACCCTTGTTTTATCAATTGAACTGCACTTTGCGGAGAAGCCTGTGCTACTCCCTCTTTGTCACTCAAAGGAGGTGAAACCAGTGGGCTATGTTCAAGACCCTTTCTTCCTTCGTTCCTGTAAGTCTTTCCACTTCACGTAGCTCCGAACATCATGGTAGCTGCATAACCTGTTTTTCACACAATAACATCTTAATCCAAGTATTTAAAGACTTCAAGTACTTACCTCACAGACCTTTGAAAAAGCACCGCTCCGCCTCGCTGTAACTGACTGAGGTATCGACCGCGAATTCTGTCACAAACCCTCCTATGAAACGATCGAGCTAGTGATCGACAGCATGGGAAATCTTATCCTCAGAGGCTTCCAGTATCCGTACTAACTTCAAGGTCTAGACAATAGGACCGTCAAACCTCCACCTTCCTTGGCCATCTGCTAGCTTCGCAATCCACTCATATAACTCAACTGGAAAGGAACAAAAAAAGATCTCGTGGATTTCTGTATACAGGTACTTTTCTAGCCACTGTTCCTTTGTCAGCTGTGAATTTTGTTCTCATGTGCCGTGAATTCGTGGATCTTTCTATCTAACTAGTCTTTGATCTCTTTCTTAGTTGGATTCCAGTGATACAACATCACACATCTCTCATGTAGATTCTGGTCCCGCAATAGAACCATTTGTTGGCATAGTGGGCCTTGACCCAGGTTCAACATTAGTCAGCCAAACAAATCCCTACACTACTGGCCCTTTCGGCATCAGCCCATGGAGCACAGACCGAAGTCTCACCCGAAGCAGTATGGGGGGATGCTGGAACCAATTTTTTGCACCCTGAGGTAGTCGTGATGTTGGTTTATACCTCCTTCTCCTGCCTTCGTGCAGGTGGTTAAGCCTTAGGGCTTATCGTTCTACCTTTTATCCCGCCCTTCAGTACCTTTTTGAATGTGTATGGTTGACCTTCGTGCAACCCTAACCAGCGGTTTAGGTACTTTTGTGCTGCTATGACAATGTATCATATAGGTTCCCTACTTATCTAAAGTGTTCTACTTGTTCTACCAATCAATTACAGTTATTGTCACGTAAAATGATATTCTTACTTGCGTTCAATTAAAAAATATAATCACATAAATTTGTGCATCAAATAAGCATTGTAATATAAACCTAGATCATAACGCAATATAACTAGATGCATTAACAGAGACTTAAATACACAGTAATTGCAGAATACTTCTCTTTATTGATATCTTCCAGTTTAATACAGGCTCTATCCACCCTGCGCACATAGCTACAGGGGTCCGTGCACTCATCTACGAATTTCCACCCTAGGCCTCTGCGCACTCAACTGCAGAGCCTCTACCTACACTACGACCCGAGAACACTTAGAACTCACTACCAAAAAGTTCCAAAGCTACCTAGAGCTTACCTACTTAGCTCCTTTTTATACAATCCCATGGTCTGCGGACCATGGGTAGATCTTTACAGCCGACATAACACTTTACAAAGTAAGGGCAGACAACCCTTTATGACTCTTGACACCTTTGCGCTCTGCAACCACAAAATGCGGAGACTTTACACCTTTATTATAAAATTGTCCCAAAACATGGGCTTTTAGCCCCCAAAACTGCTCTTGGGGGGACTTGTTCCCAACACTTGACAAAGTGAACCATGAGGAACGTGGTGGATTTTCTTGTTGAACATTTTCACCAATTGGTTTTGTCCTTAATACATTGCTCTAGATGAAGCCTCCAACACATGGCTCTTTGATGAACACCTTTGTTGCAATGACAGCAAAAAGTATTCTTCCTCCATACCTTATTTACCTTCTTCTTTCCCTGAAGTGGAGAAGGCCTTTCATGCTGCATCCTTTTTCTTGTTGCCATTCTCTTCTAGTACTCAGAAACCACATGGTTATAGAAACCACTAAAACTACATGGCTTTCTAAGCCATGATTTTTGTTCATCATTAACATGCTTGTAATCAAAATGAACTCTATAATACTGGGACTTTTTTTACCTCTCTTGACTATCTCTGATGCAACCCTGGTGTTGAGAGCTTGCCTTAGCTCTTCTTTTGCAATCTGCAATGTCATGGGAGGATTGTGATGTGTTCCAATCATCCTCTTTCACTGATGGCTTTGACAATGTCTTGGGAGATTCTGATACCTTCATGCACTTTCCTTCAGTGTATCCTAAGCCTCCAAATCGAGGTCTTTGTACAACGTCCAATGGATGAGTCATTCCTTGGGCATGAACACCAAGTCCTCCTCCTTTATACCTCATCTTGGTAGGAGTCTCATGCTAGTTCCTGAAATGGGTACGTCCATGTTTCCAACAAAAATAGTGTCATGTGAAAATGAAACTGAACAATGATCAACATTGTTTACCTCAGCTGTCGATTCAAAAACAGGTGATGATGGCTTCTCTAAGCCTTAGTTGCGCTTCAATTTTTCCAAGGCCTTTTCCACAGCTTGTAACTGAAGCTCCAATATCTGCTTCTCCTATTTTTCTTCTCGTAGAAGTCTCCTCAATTTGAATTCTCTACTTGAAGTCTTTGATTGATCTCCACATCTGAATGATGATAATATGATGAATAAGATGAATGTACACTTGAGCAGGTAAATGGAGCATCGTTCTATGCTCTTTCTTTCTCCCATTCTTCTCTTACCATCTTCTCCTCATAGCCAATATACATTACATCTACCATATTTGAAATCCTATAGAAGGCCTCGTAAATATCTCTGTCATCCTCCATTTCTCCTCTTGATGCATGTTCAATCATTCACACTCGCAACTCACATTAGTGAGAAGACGTCTCTCATAACAAACATGATCCAAATCTCTTCAGCTACTGGAATTAGCCAAGATCTTTTACTTTTGTGTTGTTAGCAGAATTGGATATAAAATATTATTGAACAATCACATGTGCATAATTCAAAGAATATGAAACATAACAACAACCATTAAATCAAGGAACACATAACACATTGATAACAGAGTTCACCTAGTGTAGGTTACGTCTCCGAGCCTTGGTATCAAGAATGGGGAGGCCGCTTCTTTAAATGTTGCAAGATGATGATGATGTATATGGTATCATCTTTGCCATTATAAGGATAAACACCCTCAACTAGAGTGGCATGTCTCTCCATGAGACGTTCTTAGGAACACTCACTCATATGGGTAATTTCCCTCAATAAGAGTGGCATGACTCTCCACGAGACATCCTATAGGGACCCTCACTCAAATGGGCCTTTCTTCAACATAAAAATCTAGTAAAATATCACATGATGTGACATAAAAGTATCCCTCTACATAATGATAATCAAGGATCTCAACAACAAAAACATCATCTCAGCAAATCAAGGAAAAACTTGAAATCATTGCATCACATACCTCCACTTTCAGGGATGGCCAGAAAATGAAAATCTCAGCTGATGAAATGGACATCAACGCTGAATTCGTGGAGTGAAATCATGTCAAACAAATATAAAATTTTCCCCTTTCTGACACTGTCAAATTCTTGACCCTCAATCATCTTGAAAATTTCTTCTTGAAGATGGTTGAAAAAATTGATGCTCTGATGAAGATTGTGAGCACACCATTGCACTCCTAGTGAAATTATGTGAAAAACGACTATAAAGTTGGCATCATTCTACCTCAGTCAAAAATCAACCTCTAAGGGAATCTTTTAGATTCCTCAAGATTCTGTAAAGATTCCTTGCTGTTTGACACCTGAATTTTTGTTCCTCAGATGGGGAAATAGACCACAAGGTTAGACTCCAAGCTAGAAAACGTGCAAAGATGACTATCAACATGTCAAATTATGACACTAGCACCTTTGGCCCTCTAAGGGAATCTTTTTGGCATATTCTATATTCCCTAGCTCATGGTTCTGCAGCTTTGCTAATCAGGGTCCCACTCTCTCTCCACCCCTAATTCCGTCCTTAACTCCTTCGTTGTTGGGTCCCGTAGAATGGAAAATACGTGGGTTCTTATACGAATTGGTGGGTGGAGTTATTAATATGTGAGTTGTTGGTTCCATGGTATAGCGACAGATTTAGTGGGGAGTGGGCTGGGTTCATTAGAGAAAATTTCAGCCTAAAAGTGGCCTCCTAATGAAAAATAATAAAATAATAGTTCAAATAATAAAATACGATTTATGAATTTTGGAGGGAAAAGATGAAAAATTCTTTTTTTAATAGTATTTTTGGCTTATCTCCTTATAGGTTTACTCAAATTTCAAATGTAGACACAAGGAGTACCCACTATGCATACTTTTGAGAAGACCCACATTGATAAAAATTGAAGATACATTAAAAAAATGTGTTGAGCTTGCTTTTTTAATGTATCTTCAATTTTTATCAATTGCGGGTCTTCTCAAAAGTATGCATAATGGGTACTCGTTGGATGTGGAATTTAATTCCGCATCTAACGAGTGTCTACACTTGAAATTTGAGTAAACTTATAAGGAGATAATCCTTATATATATATATATATATATATATATATATATATATATATATATATATATATATATATATATATATATATATATATATATATACATGTAAAAGAGGTACATGTAAATATATATAAAGACATTTACATGTACCTCTTTTACATGTATATATATATATATTATATATATATATATATATATATATATATATATATATATATATATATTATATATATATATATATAATATATATATATATTCTTCTTTTCCCTCCAAGACATTTACATGTACCTCTTTTAAATTTAAATGATTTTGATTAGTTTACATATTATTACATGGAAATTGCATGATAATTTCATGGTCACTTTTAGGCTGAAATTTCCTCTAATGCAAAACCCGCCCACCCTGTTTGGCATGTGTTTGTTTTTTAATATGGTTAGAGTATGTTTAAATTGGTTCTTTGCAATTATGTTGGGAAGTATGGCTTTCCATCGGGGGCCAACCCATGTGGGTCGGGCAGGTTTGAACCCCGTCGGCCTCACATTATATTTAATATGTTGGTTGGTGTTGTTGGGGGGTGATGGCTCGCCATCCCAAAATTTTATTTTATTTTTTATTTTTTTAAACAATATGATTCAAATTCTTCCACTTGAAAATAAGGGTCATTAAAAAAATTAAAGAGGCGACTATTTCTCTTGTTCTCATTGCCATATTTCGTGTGCTGAAATTCCGCCAATTTGTTTTGTTGTTAAGACTGCCACTTGGCCATGTTTGACCTGAAATTTGACTAGCTATAACTTGAGCATACAAACTCGGATTTGAGTGTTGTTGACAACGTTGGAATCGCAACGACGAGCACTATGTTTTGGTCCCAGTGTTAACTCAACTTAAGGAATTTTATTTTTGATCTTTTCCATAGCCACTGTTGAATTCCAAGCGTGGCTGGAGCCACCTGGGTCAACACTCACCACACATGTTTAAGGCCAATTTACTATTGCTACAACATTCCATCATGCCTTTTTAAGATGGCCCTTTTATTCTTACCACACCCCTTTTAAATATTAGTATTTTTAACATCTTATATATTCCTTTCTCTATTTGTATAACTCATCTAAATGCAATATACATATATGTCAAATTCTAATAAACAATGGGAAAAACTATCATAACTTAGTTATCAAATGAACAGTGGAGACAACCATCACCGGTTGCTAATGTAGGCTGACTCATCATTGTTATTCAAAGAAAACCACTCCACCTATAATTACATGTTGGTGGTTCGTAAGGGAGCATGCTTTCATTCTTGTCAAATGCCTCTGGGTCTTGGGCTATTAACTTGTTTCCTTACACTGAGGACTATAGGCTCTTAACCAAGCAAAAATCATTTCCGAGTATCCTCTAGACCTAATATGTCAAATTCGCATGCATTGCACTTGCATATATTATATTTTTTGGTATTATTCTTATTACACCGAAGGCGTTGTCTATATTGGAATTGGGCTTGGGAAATTTCATATTTTTAAATTACAAATGACCAAGATTTGATAATCTCAGAATATTCTTCATATAATACATGATCCAACAGATAATATTTAAGGTATGTGAATAATTTTTCAATTCCTCTACCATATAATAATTTTTATTTAATGATATGACTGTCACAGTTTCATTTGGATGGTGTCATATGGTCTATTTGTTTCCTCTACTTGGATGTCACATTGACTTAAATTCACCCTTTCCTTCTCCTCGCTTTGGAACTCATTAGTTTCATTCCTTCGGTTCATTCCATTCAAGCGATTTCGATGGATATTTAGCAAATTAGACTCCACTCCATTTTTCCTATCATCTTCTCATCTTGCAAATATGAGGTTTCTCTACTGCTCAAACTAGACCAAATTACAAGTACCTTCCCCATCTTTATTAAATTGTTCTACAGTCGAATACACATTTTTGCTGAAAATTGAATACAAGAGTATTAAATGCAGTTTATTTGTTATTAGTTTCAAAGTATTTTTTCTTAACCTTTTTCATTTTATTATGTTTTGGTTCCCCAATGGTTTAATGCACATATCGCATCTCTATGATGTATTTTTCTTTAACTACATCTGTTTTTTATTATATTAATATTCCCCAATTATTTTTAATATGTTTTCTCTCTCATATTTAGATGTTGAATTTTAGGTCGGTTCTTTGCAATCTCTTTATCCTTAATGAAAATTTCTCATCTGGGCACTCTTCATTTACTGATGCAATTCTAGAAAAACCACAATGTCATTCATTCCAAAACTATCCATTTCCACCTTATTACATAGATTCAATTCTAATGCAATTCTAGAAGAATCACAATGTCATTCATTCCAAAACTATCAATTTCCTCCTTATTACATAGATTCAATTCTAGTTATTGATGGAAATCCATTCAAGTTGTTAGTTTTTCCAATTGTTCTCATATGGCATGTGTGGTAGATACAAATGATACCTTTGGCATATATCACCCACATTTACTAATGTGATTGTAGTAATTTATGTTCTTTATAAACTTTACTTCTAATCTATGATATTCATGAACTTTATTTCTTTAAAAATATTATATATCATTAATAAAATTATAAAAATTTATATTTTTTTAATAAATACAATACTATATTAATATACCATAAAACTGTTTTTAATTAATATATATATAATTACAATTCTTTTAAAAATATATACTTTAATAATAAAATAACAATTAAATATTACAATCATTTAATCCAAAATAAAGGATATCTTACATATGCTTTTCCAATGGAAAAGTTTTTTACTAAATAACCTTAATTTACATAGATAATAGTTTAAATCTTTGTAACATTTAATTATTTACAATTTAAAAATTTATAATCAAGTTTATTTTATTTCAGATTTTATGGTTTAATAATTTATTCCCCCCCAAAGACCTATAAGTGAAAACTTCCAATTCTAATAATTATGCCTTTTTGAAACGAAGATGGCAGCAAATAGAAATATAATTAATGGTGGGAGGGACTCCTTACTCCAAAGGTCAAGTTGGAGGTTACAAATGACGATTCAAAATCTTAGGAATTCGGTTAGAGAGTTTAATGTTCCTTATTGGCCATAAAAATTGGATTTAATTGAAAATAAGCATTTCATAAGTGCTTCCTATTAAATATTCAAATTTTAAAATAAATAAATGTTTATGTATTATATATAGAACAAAAATATTAAATTATTAATATATATATATATATATATATATTATAATTATTTGTTATAATAATTTAAATATTAAAAATAAAATTATTGATATTATATAATGCTATAGAATCAAAATCTAACCAAAATTATAGGATAAATTCTCATGTTACCGATTGTTGCAGGTTATAGAAAGCCAAGCTAATGCATACAGGTGCCCAGCATTTATAAACTTTATGGCAAAGCATTCAACTTAGATGAAGGTTAAGAGATTTTTCTCAAAAGGTTGGAGAAAAATTATTAGCAAAAAATAATGTGAAACTCGTAGATAGGTCGATGAAGAATGAAATTTTTTACTTGTATCAACATTTTGTACTTAGTGAGTTGCTTACATTTAAGGTTGAAAATGAAAAATTAGGTTTAATTTATTATAGAGGCTTTGTATATTGCTTTTGCAGAAATGTATATGAATGAGCATGATAACAATAAACATTGATATTTTTGAAAAAATTTAACAAAATATTATAAAATATTTTGTTTTATGATGAATTATAAGATGGTTTGAATTGTGACAAATAATATTTAGTGTGATTTTCTCCGAATTTTTTTTTTTTTAAATGAAAATTTGGATCACATAAGTTTAAATTCTGATAAAACACTATAGATCATGTAATAAAATTCAATGTGATTTTCTCCGATTTTCCTTTTTCCTAAAATCAAGATTTGGATCACAGAAGTCTAAATTCTAATAAAACACTATAAATCCTGCATTATACAGCTTGAGTGGGCCTAATGATTAAAAGTGTGTGTTTCCTTCTAAGAGGTCACAGATCCAAAACCAGAGTATGTATGCCTTCGTAGACTTAGCAGTTAAATCACTACATGGAGGTGGGTCCCTTATCCCACAAACAAGGGGTCTCATAGACCTCACTAGTGTGGTGTCTAGCTTCGCCATGACCTTAAAATTAGATAATAATAATAATTTTATTTTATTAGTTATTGCTTCTGTTTTCAACTTTTATTTTCAATTATTTTTTTATAACTTTGTATTGGCGAAATGTATACTCAAATAAATAAAACATCGATATTGTGGATGATAATATTTTATTGATATTGTGAATGATAATATTTTAATGTTGTATTGATGAAATGTACTTGAGAAAATAAAATATGTAATTTTTAGTATAGTAAATTTTTTTATGAAATATTTAATTGACACAATTATTATTTACTTATATATAATAAATATTAAATTAATAAAATATCTTATTTAAATAAATATTAGCATTATATATTAAAAATAATATTATATTATCTATTAATTTATTTTAATCTTAATGTTTTTAACATTAAATAAATAAATTTATATCACAATTTTTTTTAATAAAAAATATAACTATTTATTAGTTTTAAAACTTTAAGAATAATATAAGTAATGATATCTTTATTAACAATTAACAAATAATATTATTCATTAGCAAATAACATTATTCATTAGGTTAAATGAAATTTCAAATATTTTATATCAATCATTTATACGATGAATTTTATTTGAATTAAATTGTTTAGTTTAGTTTTTTTTTTCACTTAAATTATATTGTTTCCACATTTTCCATATTCTAGCCAACAATATTATTGTTTATGTAATGCGTCGTCATAATTTAGATAAATTAGATTGGTTGACTATTGATCACAGTTAAAATGTTTCAAAATAAAGGTAATTAATACTTAGAAGCTATTGACATTTACTTTAGACTGAACTATAAAAAAAAAGTAGTAAAGCATAATATTGAGAACCTGATGAAGTAATTGAGGCTTGATCTTAAGTGTTTGTTTTAGTTGGAGCAAGAGGTTTTAGTTCACATTAAATATGGTTTTTAAGGTGAGAAAGTAAAGCATCTAAATTAGCAAGACAAGAGCGTTGATAAAGTTGCACCGATTTGATTTCATTCAGAGAAGCTATTATATTATCATGGTGTTCATGTTTATCTTTGAGGACCCTGCATATATGTTTTTCCATTGCCAATGAAGAGTGATGAAGTTCAGGTATTGGCTCCTCTTCCCTTGGTGTGTATAGGGTCAAGAACCCAATTGGATACCTCCTCTTGAATTTTTGATTAAAATAAGCTTGTTGATCAATGGTGGAAGATCCATAAATTTGATAGCTTGGGTCAACGTTTCAGAACCACTAGTTCAGTGCATCTTTTAAACTTGAAAAAATATGAGGATCATGAGTAGAAGTAAATAACATTATGATTGTTGTTAGGAGATACATTAGAAACCCTAATGACTAATCTAAAATAAGTCGAAAATTGAAAAGTGAACAAATAATCATTAGGTAAAATAATA
>APFE030187156.1:0-90485 GCA_000404065.3 Pinus taeda | reverse complement strand
AAATAATATATCAATGTTATATAATTAAAATTAAATAATCTAGCAACTTATATAAATTAAGTAGCTAATTTATATAAGCCTAAACCCAAACTAAGATCAATAAATAGTGAGGAAATTTTTTATAAAGGAAGAAGGGATGATAAATAAGGGAAGATTGTGAGAAAAAGATAGGAGGGGAGGGAAGGCAAGGGAAGGTTTAATAAAAAAAGGACTAAATATTATGCTTCATGGTTATTAGGAGTAACTAATTTTTATTTATCTCAAAGTTATTATCTCTATTAATATTGTTAGAGTGCTTTTTTATCTCTAGGGATTCACTTAATCTGTGTATGTAATAATGGTTTTCTTTGGTAAGGTTTTTGGAATTTTCCAAGCATCTATGATGCTTTGTGTTCCTAACGTGTTCAAAAATAGCTGATTTTTTAATCCTCTCATGTTTAATGTCAACACCATGTTCCTTGATCCTTTCTCTCACGGATCACCAGGTTTCTCTAATATAACATTTTCCAAAAGAGAATTATATCTTGTAAGCAGCTTTGTGTTGGAAGTGGTCAATGTCATTTGTCACCAATTTCATCATTTTTCCGATGGTAGTATGAGGTTTAAAACAAGTTTTGATCTCTTTTATTTCCATAACGTTGGAAATCTTATCAATGGTACCTTTGAGGTAAGGTAGATAGGTAGTCTTTCTCGGGTTTTAGATGTTGGTGTTGAAAGGAATATTATCATTATTTTTAAGTGACTTTTGCAAGACATCCTTAATATCCTTCTTGTTGTAATCAAGATTGTTGAAACCTTATTTTTGTAAGTAATTAATTTTCTATTAATAGTTTACTATAATATAGGGCCAAGCTTTTACTAAGAGCATATTGATACAAACAAACTAACAAACTAAAATAGGCACAAGTTGTGATCACTGAGTGGATCTAATAGATTCCTTGTTTCCTTTATTATTTCAAACTTATATCAAACCTATGGAGTAGGGAGATGTTGATGTGTTAACCACAATGACCATATTATCTAATGGGTTATCCTTTGGTGCTTTGGCTGCTATGGTAATTGCTTCTTTGATGTTGTCACAATTGTCAGACTTGTAAGGCCTCTTTTTCCCACCATGGAGCTGCATTGAAGATAATTCCATATTCGATGGCTCTACCTCTAGAGAGGGAGATGTTTCTTGTTTTCTTTTCGACTATGACGGAGGCCAAGATTGTTTATAAGATTGTTGGGAATGATTTGGGTTGAGATCATTTGATGGAGGTTGAGAGGCAGTGGGAGGCTACTAGAACTGGGTACCTATAGAGGGTGCCTTCAGAGAGCCTAATTGGTTGTTGATGGTTGTGATTATGGAGTGTCTGAAGTAAAATGGATTTTCCTCGATGCTTGAGGAGATTTCCAACCTTTTTTATGTCATTTTGGAAGTCTTTAGTGTGGGAAAGAGGGACAATTATGTTTCATATGTCCTACCTCCTGGTGGGATTTGCTGCGAAAGGTAGTGTTCTCATAGTCCAAAGGTTGGATAAGAGGGCCATCTAACTAATCTATATAGATTTTATTTGGAAGACCATCACTAAGATCTATCTCTATACATATTCTTTCAAAGGTGTTGATCCATCTTAACTATAGATCTACCAAGCGTTGAGAGGGATCAAATCACTCAAGTTACAAACCTCTTTTTTGAGTGGAAATCTTCAAGCAAGTTTTGCCTCTTTTTTGAGTGGAAAACTTGAGGAAATTTTTGCACCTCAAGGGATTCGATCCCTCTTGGTGCTTGATAGCTCTAGAGTTAAGATGGACCTGCACTAGTATAATAAAACACATCATATAGTTTATATAATATAGATAAAACACCAAAAAATGATATCAAATAAAAGAAACATAATATATAAATACTAACATAAATTCTCATCCCTTACCACATCATTAACAACAATGAATTTCAAAAATTATAATTCTTCATCCTTTACCATATAAGTATCAATAAATTTCAAAAATTTATACCAATTTAGATCAATTTTATACCTATCATTTTATAATACTTTAAATTAATTCTTCACTAATTACTTTAATAAGCATGTCTTTTTGAAATAGTGTTTTACAAATTTTAATTTAATTAAAAATAATTATTTTATAAATGATAAATATTTAACCTTTATGAAATTTTCTTAGTAGTTGTTAAAATAGAGGGTTGAGATTTATCTCAAAGTTAGTTATGTTATTTGATGGGACCAGCCCTGATCACTTACAACATACAATTAATGTGTGATTGCATGAATGATTTTTATGGTTGATTAGTTTTATGGCATGGTAGTGGTGAGTTAATGTTGTGAGGACAACTGTCTTGTCCACAGGTTTTGCTTCTCCTGCCTCTTCACTATTCCAAAGAAACCTTAACCTTTGTCATTTTGTTATTGTTACAGTGCTTTGCTACTCCGTCGAGGTGAGGTCTCTGCTACTAGGTTCTAACTACTGCTCCACGAGGGTTTCAGTTATACTTTTGTCTTCAAGGCTTTTGCCTCACTGTTTGACTGTAAGCTTGATGTTTTGTTGTAGGTCATGGTTGTGGGGTGGCTCGACTCTCAGCTCTCATCAACCATTCGAACAGAGGCAAGCTCTCCTTCCATGCTTTATGGTTCTTCTTCGTTTGCTGATGTTACTAATTCTTCTTGCACCTTGTGAGCAGTGGGCACTCTGGCGACTGTGACCTTGGTCTGCAGCTTCCTTCCTCCGTTTGCAAGGGCTCGGTTCCCCTGGTAAGTAAGCTTTCCTTAAACCCACGTCCCTGTTTTCAATTTCTTTTTACGGTTCTATTTCTTGGATTCTTATGGCCTTGTTTGGTGGCCACTGTAGGTGAATGGCTAGGCTCACTGGTCGCTGGTCTCTTGCCCTGACACCTACGCTCTTGTATCAGGTAGGGTCGTGCCTCATAGTTTCTTTGTCTGTCTGTTTCAAAGTGTTTGTTGTTTGTAGTCTTTACTTGGTCTATTGTCGAGGGTTGTGGCTTCGGCCTCACTATTTGATGGGACCAGCCCTGATCACTTACAACATACAATTAATGTGTGATTGCATGAATGATTTTTATGGTTGATTAGTTTAATGGCATGGTAGTGGTGAGTTAATGTTGTGAGGACAACTATCTTGTCCACAGGTTTTGCTTCTCCTACCTCTTCACTATTCCAAAGAAACCTTAACCTTTGTCATTTTGTTACTGTTACAGTGCTTTGCTACTCCGTCGAGGTGAGGTCTCTGCTACTAGGTTCTAACTACTGCTCCACGAGGGTTTCAGTTATACTTTTGTCTTCAAGGCTTTTGCCTCACTGTTTGACTGTAAGCTTGATGTTTTGTTGCAGGTCATGGTCGTGGGGTGGCTCGACTCTCAGCTCTCATCAACCATTCGAACAGAGGCAAGCTCTCCTTCCATGCTTTATGGTTCTTCTTCGTTTGCTGATGTTACTAATTCTTCTTGCACCTTGTGAGCAGTGGGCACTCTGGCGACTGTGACCTTGGTCTGCAACTTCCTTCCTCCGTTTGCAAGGGCTCGGTTCCCCTGGTAAGTAAGCTTTCCTTAAACCCACGTCCCTGTTTTCAATTTCTTTTTACGGTTCTATTTCTTGGATTCTTATGGCCTTGTTTGGTGGCCACTGTAGGTGAATGACTAGGCTCACTGGTCACTGGTCTCTTGCCCTGACACCTACGCTCTTGTATCAGGTAGGGTCGTGCCTCATAGTTTCTTTGTCTGTCTGTTTCAAAGTGTTTGTTGTTTGTAGTCTTTACTTGGTCTATTGTCGAGGGTTGTGGCTTCGGCCTCACTATTTCATGGTTCTGTGTATTTATGCCTTCGGGCTGTTAACTTATGAAATTGTAATTATGTCGGCTTTGTGGTTAACTTATGAACTCGTAGTTATATTCGGCATTGTTATGGATGACCTCTGTTTCATTGTTAGGTCCTGTAGCTTGTCTGTGACTTTATATTTATATCTTGGACTGTAATTTTTTTTATACCTATATATACACAGAGATTTTGAAAAGAAAATAGTAAATGTGAATGATACAAGTTTGTTGGTACCTATAGATGCTTGTTTCTTTCTTTGTTGGTAATTGTACTCGACTCTTTTGCAAACCCTCTCTGTTGATTTATGGAACTCGACCGCATTTTCTTCTTGCCTCTGTGATAATTTCTCGCTCTCTGTCATTGTTATGAAATGGGTAGATGAACTTAATTACTTAAGTTTGGAGGAAAAGAAAAAAGAAAGAAATAGCTTTAAACTGCAATATATGGACACAAATTTTCTTGCTTCTCAAAATGATTGCGTGCTTCTTTTTATTCAATACTATGATGGATGATTACAATGGTTTTTTGCTTTCTTCTTAAAGGTCATTGTACAGTTATTTAAACTTTCAGTAGTTACATTTTAGTTATCCATTGATAACTGTTCATCTTTGTTGTATTCTAAAGTTAATTTGAAACAAAAAATTAAAAATAAAAAGAACAGTAAATAAAAATAAATAGTGGGCTGGGACAGCCTTAAACTTAGTGTAAAGTCCTAAATGTTGTTAACTAGAAATTTAAATGGAACTTAAAAACTAATTGAAACTCCTTCCGGTCTACAAAGACAAATACTCCAGCCATGACTTCCCTTAGCTGGATGCTCCTGCATCAGGCTTCCGGGGTAGATGAAAATTCATGGCTTCGGTCCATGAGCTCCTTGATAGAATACCTTGCACGTTGTATCTTACCTGCGTCAAGCCAGGAACTGTCCTCAATGGGATGGTTCTTCCACTTGATGAGGTACTGTAGGTACTCCTTTCTTCGAGTCTGCCTGGCCACCTGTGTATCGAGGATTCCTTTAATCTCAAGTGGCTGAACTGAAGGCATTTGTCTCATCCACGAACTACTCTCTTCCTGGGTATCCCGATTTTTCTGCGCCAAACTGTCCCCTTCAGGACTGGCAGTGTATGGGAATAAATTGACCACATTAAAGATGGGCGATATTCCTATACCTGGAGGAAATTGCAACTCATAGGCATTTGTAGAAAAATTACGTAGAATTTTGCAAGGTCCAATTTTCTTAAACTTTAACTTATTGTATTCACCCTTAGGGAATCTTTCTCTGTGCAGATGCACTATGACTTGATCCCCTATGTTAAATTGTACCTCCCGTCTTTTCAGATATGCTTTTGTTTGTACCTTTGTCTGTTATCTTATAATTTTGACTTCACCTGCTCATGTAGGTCGTTAATTGCTCTTGCAAAATCTTCCCCATCAGCACTCCTTCTTTCTAACTGTCCCAAATCTCATAAATCATGCACTCCTCAAGGATGCATTCCATACAAGATCTGGAAAGGACTACTTCCCATGCTTCGATTTGGTGAATCGTTGTAAGAAAATTCCGCTTGGGCAAGTACACGATCCCACATCCGTGAATTTTCCCCAACTAGACTCCGTAGCAAGTTTCCTAAACTCTTGTTCACCACCTCCGCCTGCCCATTGGTTTGTGGGTGATAAGTGGAGTTGAAGTTAACTTTGTGTCCAGCTTTTTCCACAAGGTGTGCTAGAAATGTCCAGTAAATTTCACATCCCTGTCGAAAACAATGGACTTGGGTAAGCCATGCAGTCTGACAATTTCAGTGAAAAACAAGTGTGCTACATGGGTGGCGTCACTAGTTTTCCTACAAGGGATGAAGTGTGCCATCTTGGAGAAACGGTCCACCACCACCATGATGGAGTCAAAACCCCGCTGTGTTTTTGGTAGACCCAAGACAAAGTCCAGAATGATTGAGTCCCATAGTTTGTTTGGAATAAGCAAGGGTGTATACAACCCCGTGTTCTGACTGTGCTCTTTCACCAACTGACACACTTTACACCTGGTTACATATCGTTGCACGTCTCTTCGCATCTTCGGCCAGTAGTAAAAATGATTGAGCTGATATAATGTCTTATCAATGCCGAAATGTCCAGCTAGACCTCCACTATGTTTTTCCCGGATTATGTTCTCCCTCATCGAACATTCTGGAATACACAGTTGTCCTCCCTTGAATAGAAGCTCCTCCTATAAATTATAGCCCAACCATGGACTATTATTCCTCAACAAGGGATTTTGTTAGGCTTCATAAGCCTCCTTGAAATCTGCATCGGTTTGATACAAGTCCTTCAGGTGTTCAAAACCCAACACTTGTATCGTGCCCTCCTGTAAGAGTAAAACTCTTATGCTTAGTGCATCTGCTACCTTTTTGGCTTGACCACTAATATGCTTCAATACGAATGTAAAACTCTGCAAGTAGTCAACCCATTTTGCGTGTTTATGATTCAACTTATTCTGCTGCGTAACACACTGTAATGTAGAATTATCAGAAGACAAGACAAACTCATTACCCAACAACTAATGTCTCCAATGCTTCAATGCTTGGACGATGGCATAAAACTCCTTATTGTATGACGTGTATTTTTGCCTACTTTCATTTAATTTTTCACTGAAGTAAGCTACTAGTTTGTCTTCCTGGCTGAGTACAACTCCAACGGCTGTACCACTGGCATCACAACGAACTTGGAAAAGTTTGTTAAAATTAGGCAATCTCAAAATTGGTCTTTCAGTAATCTTCTTCTTCAATATCTGGAAACTTTTCTCTACAGCTTTAGTCCAATGGAAAGGTTGCCTTGCCTTTTTTATGGTATCTAACATGAGTGCACAGATTCCACTAAAATTCTTTATAAACTTGTGATAGAAACTTGCCAACTCGTGAAAACTCCGAACTTCGAACAAATTCTTAGGGAACAACCACCTGATTATAGCTGCAACTTTTTTTGGGTCCATTTTCAACTCATTTTCTGAAATCACAAAACCCAAATAGACTAATTCCCTCTGAAAGAAAGAACATTTTTTTTTTTTTAATTTATCAACAACTTATTTTGTTGTAACTTCTCCAAAACATATCTAACATGTCGAAAATGTTCTTCCTTGGTCTTACTGAAAATCAGTATATCGTCAAGATATACAATCACAAATTTTCCAATGAACTCCTTCAACATATCGTTATTTAGGCGCATGAAAGTGCTAGGGGTGTTACTCAACCCAAATGGCATCAACAACCATTCATACAGACCTTCATTGGTTTTGAAAGTTGTTTTCCATTCGTCCGCTTCCCTTATTCTAATCTGGTGGTATCCGCTCTTTAGATCTATTTTCGAAAAATATGCTGCTCCACTCAAGCAGTCCATCATGTCATCCATTCATGGCAATGGAAACCTATACCTGATAGTAATTTTATTTATTGCTCTTCAATCAGTACACATCCACCACTCACCTCCTTTCTTGGGAGCTAAAATTATCGGAACTACACAGGGACTTAAAATTTCCTGTATCAATCTTTTGTCCAACAATTCTTGTGCCTGCTTCCTGATCTCTTCGTTGTCCTTAGGACTCATCCGATAAGCAGCTTTGTTTGGTAAACTAGCTCCGGGGATGAAATCTATGTGATGACCGATACTTCACTTTGGTGGTAACTTATCTGGTAAATCATCCACCACAATGTCACTGAATTCCTCTAACAAACCCTGGATTTTTTTAGGAAAGTCAGAAATTTCAGTATGCAAAAACACTGCTCTTGGTCTCCTTACAACGACATACTTTATCTCATTATCTTCAATCTGTTTTAAAAATTCTTTTCCCCCCATCATCAACGCTTTTTTCCCACTAGTCTCTGTTGTTTTTTCTTCCTTGATGGGTACTAGTGTATGCTTAATCCCATCCTTGACAAACTTGTAGTAGTTTGTCTTTCCGTCATGAACAACTTTTCGGTCATACTGCCATGGTCTACCTAGCAGAATATGACACACATCCATAGGCATGATATCACAAGTCACTTTGTCCCTATACTTGCCAATATGGAATTCCACCTCACATTGCTCGTCAACTAGCAGTTGATGTCCTTTCTGTAACCAAGACACCTTATAAGGAGTTGGGTGCTTTAGCCTTTTCAAACCCAATTTCTCCACCATCTCTGTAGCAACTAGATTATCAGTGCTTCCACTATCTATAATCAGTTTGCAGCATTTTCCATGTGACTTACACATAGTTCGGAATAATGCCTTTCTTTGGGTTTAGTCAGCTGTCTCCTTTGCCGGTTTCAACAGTACCTTATTTAAGACTAAGGCCTCTCCTGTCTCTGGTACTTTCTCTACCTCTTGGGGTGGTGCCTCTGCTTCCTCTGTTTGAGCAACACATGCTCCTCTTTGTCTAGCCTTTTCACCTTCAGGACACTCAAAGGACTTGTGCCCCCACTTGTGGCACTTGTAACACTCGTAGGCAGCTCCTCTACCTCTGCCATTACCCCTTCCTCGCTGGTATGGCCTTCCTCCCCTAGTGCTACCTTCCTTTTCTACTGTCCCTGAGGTCTTTGAATTGCGGCCTTCTTCACTGTTGTTGGTAGTCCTATCTCTGCCAAAGGATTGTCCTTTCCCTCTGCTAGATCCACGTCCTCTTCTGGCATTCTGCTTCCTAGTAATATTTTCTTCTGCCTTCAAGGCACTCTAGTATGCTTCCTCTATGGTTTTTTGAGAAAGAATACTTATCTCATCCAATATCTCCAGCCTTAGGCCATTTACAAACCTTGTTAGTTTTTCTAGGGTGTGTTCAACGTAACATGCTCTCAGATTCACTCGATAAAATTCTTTGGTATATTCTTTCACAGTAATTCCTCTCTGTTTCAAATTATGCACCTACTGATACAGAGCAATCTGGTAATCTTTGGGCAAAAACTTACCCTTCATTTTAGCGGGTCCACTTTCTAATGGGTGGCTTATTTGATCTTCTCCTCTTTGCTTGGACACTGTCCCACCATAAGGCCGCATGTACTTTCAACTTAGCAGCATTGAATTTAACTTTTCTATCTTCGCTGATCTCCTCACATTCAAAGTATTTGTGTAACTCACTGATCCAGTCCAACAACACTTCCTAGTTGAGTACATCTCTAAAGGCTGTACCACTGGCATCACAACAAACTTGGAAAAGTCTGTTAAAATCAGGCAATCTCAAAATTGGTCTTTCAGTAATCTTCTTCTTCAATATCTGGAAACTTTTCTCTACAACTTTAGTCCAATGGAAAGGTTGCCTTGCCTTTTTTATGGTATCCAACATGAGTACATAGATTCCACTAAAATTCTTTATAACTTGTGCTAGAAACTTGCCAACTCATGAAAACTCCGAACTTCAAACAGATTCTTAGGGAATGGCCAGCTGATTATAGCTACAACTTTTTTTGGGTCCATTTTCAGCTCATTTTCTGAAATCACAAAACCCAAGTAGACTGATTCCTTCTGAAAGAAAGAACATTTTTTTAAATTTATCAACAACTTATTTTGTTGTAACTTCTCCAAAACATATCTAACGTGTCGAAAATGTTCTTCCTTGGTCCTACTGAAAATCAGTATATCGTCAAGATATACAATTACAAATTTTCCAATGAACTCCTTCAACATCTTGTTCTTTAGGCACATGAAAGTGCTAGGGGCGTTACTCAACCCAAATGGCATCAACAACCATTCATACAGACCTTCATTGGTTTTAAAAGTTGTTTTCCATTCGTCCCCTTCCCTTATTCTAAACTGGTGGTATCCGCTCTTTAGATCTATTTTCAAAAAATATGATGCTCCACTCAAGCAGTCCATCATGTCATCCATTTGTGGCAATGGAAACCTATACCTGATAGTAATTTTGTTTACTGCTCTTGAATCAGTACACATCCACCACTCGCCTACTTTCTTGGGAGCTAAAATTGTTGGAATTGCACAAGGACTTAAACTTTCCCGTATCAATCCTTTGTCCAACAATTCATGTACCTGCTTCCTGATCTCTTCGTTGTCCTTAGGACACATCTGGTAAGCAGCTTTGTTTGGTAAACTAGCTCCGAGGATGAAATCTATGTGATGACTGATACTTCACTTTGGTGGTAACTTATCCAGTAAATCATCCACCACAATGTCACTGAATTCCTGTAGTAAATCCTGGATTTCTTCAGGTAAGTCAGAAAATTCAGTATGCAACAACATTTCTCTTGGTCTCCTTACAATGACATAATTTATCTCATTATCTTCAATCTGTTTTAAAAATTCTTTTCCCCCCATTAGCAATGCTTTTGTCCCACTAGTCTCCGTTGTTTCTTCTTCCTTGATGGGTACTAGTGTATGCTTAATCCCATCCTTGACAAACTTGTAGCAGTTTGTCTTTCTGTCATTGACAACTTTTCGGTCATACTGCCATGGTCTACCTAGCAGAATATGACACACGTCCATAGGCATGATATCACAAGTCACCTTGTCCCTATTTTTGCCAATATGGAATTCCAGCTCACACTACTCGTCAACTAGCAGTTGATGTCCTTTCTGTAACCAAGACACCTTATAAGGAGTTGAGTGCTTTAACCTTTTCAAACCCAATTTCTCTACCATCTCTGTAGCAACCAGATTATCAGTGCTTCCATTGTCTATAATCAGTTTGCAACATTTTCCATGTGACTTACACACAATCCGGAATAATGCCTTTCTATGGGTTTGGTCAGCTGTCTCCTTTGCCGATTTCAATAGTACCTTATTTAAGACTAAGGCCTCTACTGTCTCTGGTACATTCTCTACCTCTTGGGGTGGTGCTTCTGCTTCCTCTGTTTGAGCAACATATGCTCCTCTTTGTTTAGCCTTTTCACCTTCAAGACACTCAAAGGACCCGTGCCCCTACTTGTGGAACTTGTAACACTGGTAGGCAGCTCCTCTGCCTCTGCCATTACCCCTTCCTCGTTGGTATGGCCTTCCTCCCCTAGTGCTACCTTCCTTTTCTGCTGTCCCCGAGGTCTTTGAATTGCGGCCTTCTTCACTGTTGTTGGCAGTCCTACCTTTGCCAAAGGATTGTCCTTTCCCTCTGCCAGATCCACGTCCTATTCTAGCATTATGCTTCCTAGTAATCTTTTCTTTTGCTTTCAAGGCACTCTAGTATGCTTTCTCTATGGTTTTTTGAGAAATAATACTTATCTTGTCCAATATCTCCAGCCTTAGGCCATTTACAAACCTTGTTGTTTTTTCTGGGGTGTCTTCAACATAACCTACTCTCAGATTCACTTGATAAAATTCTTCGGTATATTCTTTCACAATAATTCCTCTCTGTTTCAAATTCTACACCTACTGATACATAGCAATCTCGTAATCTTTGGGCAAAAACTTACCCTTCATTTTGGCAACCATTCTGGTCCACTTTTTAATGGGTGGCTTATTTGATCTTCTTCTCTCTGCTTGGACATTATCCCACCATAAGGCCGCATGTCCTTTCAACTTGGTGGCAGCGAATTTAACTTTTCTATCTTTTCTAATCTCCTCACATTCAAAGTATTTGTCTAACTCACTGATCCAGTCCAACAACACTTTTGTGGACAAACTACCATCATATTTTGAAATCTCAGGCTTTGGCTTACTGCTAGCCAATAAAACTGACCTTAACAATTTGATTTCAGGTCCTTCCTTATCTGATCCATTTGTCGTAACTGCAGTTTCTTCCTCATTGTCGTCCCCTCCTTTCGGATCCCTTCTACTTCCTTCTTCTACTGTTGCCAAGCGGGGACTCAGGATCCTAATCTCTTCTCTCAATCCTTCATCTGCTACTCTTCGAATAGCTCTACCACGACCTCTTCTTTCGACTTCCATTTTGTTAAAAAAAAAAATTAACCCTAACCTCCTCTGATACCAGAATTGATGGGACCAGCCTTGATCACTTACGGCATACAATTGATGTGTGATTGTGTGGATGATTTTTATGGTTGATTGGTTTTATGGCACGGTACTGGTGAGTTAATGTTGTGAGGACAACTGTCCTGTCCACGGGTTTCGCTTCTCCCGCCTCTTCACTATGCCAAAGAAACCCTAACCTTTGTCATTTTGTTGTTGTTTTGGTGCTCTGCTACTCCATCGAGGTGAGGTCTCTGCTACTGGGTTCTGGCTGCTGCTCAACGAGGGTTTCAGTTATACTTTTGTCTTCAGGATTTCTCCTCATTGTTTGATTGTGAGCTTGACGTTTTGTTGCAGGTCATGGTCGTGGGGTGGCTCGACTCTCAACTCTCATCCGACATTCGAACAGAGGTAAGCTCTCATTTTATGCTTTATTGTTCTGCTTCGTTTGCTACTATTACTAATTCTTCTCACTCCTTGTGAGCAGTGGGCGCTCTGGCGACTGTGACCTTGGTCTGCGACTTCCTTCCTCTGTTTGCAAGAGCTCGGCTCCCCTGGTAAGTGAGCTCTCCTTAAACCCTCGTCCCTGTTTTCAATTTCTTTTTATGGTTCTATTTCTTGGATTCTTATGGCCTTGTTTGGTGGCCACTGTAGGTGAATGACTGGGCTCACCGGCCGCTGGTCTCTTGCCCTGACACCTACGCTCTTATATCGGGTAGGGTCGTGCTTCGTTGTTTCTTTGTCTGTCTGTTTCGAAGTGTTTGCTGTTGGTAGTCTTTACTTGGTTTGTTGTCGAGGGTTGTGGCTTCGGCCTCACTGTTTCATGGTTCTCTGTATTTATGCCTTTGGGTTGTTAACTTATGAAATTGTAATTATGTTGGCTCTGTGGTTAACTTATGAACTCGTAGTTATATTTGGCACTGTTATGGATGACCTTTGTTTCATTGTTCAGTCCCGTAGTTTGTCTGTGACTTTATATTTATATCTTGGACTGTAAATTTTTTTTGATACCTATATCTACATAGAGATTTCGAAAGAAAATAGTAAATGTGAATGATACAAGTTTGTTGGTACCTGTAGATGCTTGTTTCTTTCTTTGTTGGTAATTGTACTTGACTCTTCTGCAAACCCTCTATGTTGATTTATGGAACTCGACCGCGTTTTCTTCTTGCCTCTGTGATAATTTCTCGCTCTCTGTCACTGTTATGAAATGGGTAGATGAACTTAATTAATAAAGTTTGGAGGAAAAAAAAAAGAAATAACTTTAGGCTGCAATATATGGACTCATATTTTCTTGCTTCTCAAAATGATTGCGTGCTTATTTTTATTCAATACTATGATGGATTATTACAATGGCTTTGTCCTTCATTCTTAAAGATCACTGTACAATTATTTAAACTATCAGTAGTTACATTTTAGTTATTCATTGATAACTGTTCATCTTTGTTTGTATTCTAAAGTTATTTTGAAACAATAAATTAAAATAAAAAGAACAGTAAATAAAAATAAACAGTGGGTTGGGAGAGCCTTAAACTTAGTGTAAAGTCCTAAATGTTGTTAACTAGAAATTTAAATGGAACTTAAAAACTAACTGAAACTCCTTCTGATCTGCAAACACAAATACTCCAGCCATGACCTCCCTTAGCTAGATGCTCGTGCATCATTATTTATGTTTTTTAATTTAATTTAAAAAAATCTGTCTACCACTATTGTTAAAATCTTATTGTTTATTATTATTTTACTATATAATAAAATTCGAATAATATACCATGTTTGAGAATTTTTATTAATAAATATTTTTTAAATAAAGCAAATGATATCAATTATTTTCATCCAAAACTATTTAGAATAAATTAAATGTTAGATATGAATACCTTCTATCTTACACTCACTAGAGTGGGGATATTTGTAGGAAGTAGGCAAAGCAAAATAAGGTAAAACTAAAAAATCCAAAAGAGAAGAATATGATGTTTGAGAATTTTTATTAATAAATTCTAACTAATTTTACATTTGGCAACCAAATATTTAAAGAACATCCATTTAAAAAAGTTTAAAGAAATATTTCAAGTAAAAGGAAATAATATTTAAATAACATCCACCTTAAAAAAGTTTACATAAATATTTTCAAGTAAAAGGAAATAAGTTACGATGGATCATCCATATTTTCACATCTCATTCTAGGCTACAAAAGTTTAAAGAAATATTTCAAGTAAAAGGAAATAAGTTATGATGGATCATCTATATTTTCACATCTCATTCTAGGCGTAGAATAAAAATAGAATGCATATAATCAATTGAATATAAAATATTTAAGTACAATCAATTTATTTAATATTTGCACTTACAATCTTTAAATTAATCTCAGAAAACATATATATCGTCACATTTGAATTGAAGAAAACATATACATCATTGGATTTTAAGTGAAATTCGATGATTAAAACACAAATCACATATACAAGTTATAAACCTCACAAGCTTTAACAACGAATATCCATCATTGCTATCCAAAACTATTTAGAGTAAATTAAATGTTAGATTTGAAATGCATTTAAAAAATACAATTAATATTAGATGGTTCAATGTATAGCCCATGCTTTTTTGTGCTAAATAGGAAAAACATACATTTACCAATATTCATAAGTGAAGGTCCTAATCTCTCTATTTAGAGTAAATTAAATGTTAGATTTGAAATGCAATTAGAAAAATACAATTAATATTAGATGGTGCAATGTATAACCCATGTTTTTTGTGTTGTGTAGGAAAGACATACATTTACCAATATGCACAAGTGAAGGTCCTAATCTCTGTGACAAAGTCACATGATAGAGTTGCTTTGTGAACCTTCTATATTGATATTTAACTCTCACACAAAAAAGATTCAAATCTGAAATTTGCAAGGCAAGAATTTTCTTACTTTAAATAAGCTATGTTAGAGAAGAATACAAAACCATGTGTTTTCACCTAAAGTCAAAATGTTTACCTAATATAAAAAAGTAAATTGATTAATTTACCACCAACCACCAACGGTAAATTGACTAAATTACCATTATCTCAATTATATATTTGTTTCTATTTTATTTAAATGGAGTCAAAATGTTAACATTATGTTATATTACATTATATAAATAATTTGTTTTTATTTTATCCTTTTATTTATTTTTAAAATGTAGTGCCAAAACTCATCATTACCCATTGGTGGTGACTTTTGCTCCTGTCACATGATTTTAAGCCACTAATTTGTTTCCTTATGTTTAAAGAAAAAAAAAACTATTTCCCAAACAAAATTAATTTTAAAACATACTCCAAATCATTTTAATTTTATAGAATATAAGTACACAAATATTGATATAAATGGCCTAAATTTCTTTATTTTCGCAAATCTACAGTACACACCAAGCTGCTTTGCAACCCGTAAAACATTTTCCAATTAAAACTTGAATATTATATAATATCTAAAATTTTAGAAACTCACTTATTATCTCTGCCATAGACTATGCATATTGCATTGAGTTTTTGGTCAAACCTATATTTGTTTGGGTTTAACAAAAAAAATTACAAAATTTCTATAAATAAACATTACAAATTAGAATTTATTATTTTTAAAAATTAATTTAATTTAATTTATTTTTCATTAATTTGATTGATTATTAAACATTAAATATGTTGGGTGATTATTAAATAATAATGATATACTTGTAATCCGTTCATAAAATCTTATTCTATTAATTTTTAATAACTATTAGTATTTAAAAATTAGTTTAAAAAACTTATTCTATTACATTTAGTCTTTAAATAAAAAAATAATAGATTCAATAAAATATAAATGACAAAAACAAAGAATGCAGTGAAATCCACTGAAGTGCCAAAGTCAAGCACGAGATTTACGCCCGTGACCTTCTCTCTCGTATTTTAATTTAAGATTGTGAACATTGTCTCCACATTACTATAATATAAAGATGGAAAATTGATTTTTTTAATCTTTAAAATAGAAAATTTAAATCCATATTGATTTTCAAAACCTGTGACCACGTATATTACGATGGCAATTGATAATCACATATATTTAATTAATCTAATATATTTTTGATTTTTTTAGTCAAAATTGGTGATACAATTTTGGTAGAGATTATGATTTTTTATTGTTTAAAATACATTTATAAATAAATAAATATACTCAATACCCTAAAACACTTTTGAAGCACTCTACTAGTGCAGATGCTGCAATTAAAACTTACAATTCCAACAATTATTTATCAAACTTGAACAAATTTAATAAAAAAATATACCAAAAAAATAAAAACCTTTAATAATTACGTTATACTAATTTCAAATTTCAAGTATATTTTCCCATATATATAGTATTAATACTAATAAATAAGGTATCGAAAAGTTAGATATACATTAGATTAAGATAATCACATATATTTAATTAATCTAATATAATTCTTTTTGTTATAGTCAATATAAGCTCAATACTTAATGTATAAGAAATAATAAAGTCTTTTTTCTATTATAGTTAATATAAGCTTAATAATTAATGTATAAGAAATAATAAAGCCTTCAATAATTAGGTAGGTATTGGATTTGGACATCCAATTTAATATAATACTTCACTTCCTTTTATATAATATTAATAATCAATTTGCATGAAAGAATATAATCTCTAGTCATTAAGCATGCATTAGATTTGGATGACCCATATATTAATGTCTAACTTAAAAAAGGAATATATTGAAAAAAAATATTATCCCTGCCTCGTAGGTATTACGCATAGGGTATCAAGTTGAAACGTGCTAATATTTTTTTAAATTTTCTAATTTCTAATTTTCTAATTTTTGTGAATTATTTTATTCTTATTTATCTATCATCCGAATGGTGGTTCATTTTAACTTGCTCACACTCACCTAGGACAATACGAAGCCTTGTACACTCCACATATTTTGATGGGTCACAACTTTTCAAGTTTTGATAAATCATATACAAAATTCATAAATATGTTGATAATCTAGTTACAAAAATTTAATAATTTAATTTTTTGAAATAATTTTTAATATAATTTTAATGTTATATTTTTTTATTATAAAATATATTTTAATAATCATAATGCTATAATAATTTAATAATAATCTTTTTATGAAGGGGACACTTAATAATAATATGATATTTCATTTGTCGACGTGTTTCGAACCAACCAGTGTAGTTCATCTTTAGGACAAGTTGAAGAATCAGATCAAGCTTTGCATGTTAAATAGACAGAGCATAACCTCCAACGGCTATAATTCTTGATCGGGCAACGGCTATATTGACCAACGGCTAAATTTGACTGGGGATCAGTTAGTTGGACCAGACACAAAAAAATAAGTTAATTTAATATTAAATTGGAAGTTAGTTATATTAAGTCAGAGGGACATCTGACTTCACCTTTCATATATATATATAGATATATAGATATTAAAATAAAGTAATTTTAAATGGTTATTAAGCTAATAGTTAGTTATAAAAGGTATTACATATATAAATATAAATAGAATAAGAATATAATATTAAGTAATTGTTTATCTAAATTGTTTAAATTAAGCGAGAGAATTTTTTAAATTATTTAATAAATTAACTAGATTGTATTAATTGTTTCTATACCTAAAGGTTTTAAAACTACTTTATAAAATTATATATAATATATATATTATTAAGATAATAGTTAGTCATAAAAGGTATTAATAGTTTAATAATATTAGAATAAGTCAAGGGATGGAAAGTTCTTTGCATTAAGGCTTAAACCTTTAGTTGGTCGTACGGAATCCTTTGTAAAAGACTTTGCTTCCTTTATTGATGAGCTCAAGGACATTAAGCTTGACTATGGGGACATTCTTATTAGTTTTGATGTAGTTTCCCTGTTCAATTACATTCCTATAAATGAGGCCATGGAGGTAATCAACCGCCTAATAGATCCTGACACCGCTCGGTTAGTTGAGATCTGCCTCACTTCCACCTTTTTCAGTTTTGAGGGTGAGTTCTTTGAGCAAACTTGTGGGGTTGCCATGGGCTCACCCCTATCCCCTGTTGTTGCTAATCGTTTTATGGAAGATTTTGAATCCAAGGCTCTAAACTCAGCCCGCCTCCTGCTCAAGCTTTGGAAAAGGTATGTAGATGACACCAATGTCATCTGGTCTCACGGCCAAGAGGAGTTAGATCTCTTCTTCGATCATCTCAACAATCAATCCTCGGCCATTAAGTTCACTAAGGAGCAAGAAGTCAATGGTTGCCTCCCTTCCTTGATATTCTTATTTCTAAGAATAGTGATGGTTCCCTCTCTTACCAAGTGTTTCGAAAGAAAACACATACGGAGCAGTATCTCTATGCTAGTTCCCACTATTTCCCGGCTCAGAAGATGGGTGTTCTCAATACCCTTGCTACTCGTGCCTTAAGGATCTTGGATAAAAAGAGCTTCGAGAAAGAAAAATCCCATCTCCTTGATGTCTTTGTTGAGAATGGTTATAGTAGATACATGGGTCAGAAAGCTTTCCTCAAAGCTGCTAAGAATTCTTTAACTAATAGAGAGCCGAAGGTACGGATTCTAGGTGTCCATTTTCTGTTTGTTCAGGGGACCACTGATAAGATTGCAAGGACTCTTAAGATTCATAATGTCCCCATGACCTTTAGGCCCCTTAACACCATTAGTAAGTCCCTCAGATCTGTGAAGGATCTTATCGACCCTAAGGATATGAAAGGGGTATGTATTATCTGTTGTTCCTGTGGGACCCCCTATATTGGTGAGATTGGTCTCTCCATTAATCAAAGGATTAGTGAGCACGCAGCTGACCTCAAACATAAGAGAACCAAGTCTTCCGCTTTAGCTGAGTATGCAGAAAAAACCAAACATCATGTTTGTATTGAGGAGGCTAGTGTCATTGCTAGAGTTTCACAATTCCATCATCAGAAATTTAGGGAAGCCCTTGAGATTGAAAAGAGGCCGAGCAATTTCAATAGAGAGGATGGCTGGAAGATTAGTAGTTGCTTGGACCCAACACTCTCTTCCTAGTCGCTTTCACTCTCTTCCTAGTCGCTTTCTTCCTTCCCTTCCCCCTTCCCACCCCTCATTTTTTGGCTTATCTAATAATTTTAAGTGATAGAAAATATAATTACTTGTATAATAATAAGTTAGTTTAACAATTAAATATACAATTAATTATATCTGAATATTTAAAATATTTTTATTCTTTCATCCCTTGACTTATTACTATATTATTAAACTATTAATACCTTTTATAACTAACTATTATATTTAATATATATATATATATATATATATAATATATATATATATATATATATATATAAAAATTATATATATATAATTATAATTATAATTATAATTTTATAAAGTAGTTTAAACCTTTAAGTATATAAACAATTGATTAAATTTGGTTAATTTTATTAAATAATTTTAAAAATCCCTCTAAGTTAATTTAATAATTAGATAAACAATTACCTTAATATTATATTCTTATTCTAATATTTATATATATATGTAATACCTTTTATAACTAACCTATTAGCCTTAATAACCATTTAAATTATTTTATATATATATATATATATATATATATTAAAGGTGAAGTCAGATGTCCCTTTGATTTAATATAACTAACTTCCAATTTAATAATTAACTTATTTTTTTGCTCCTGGTCTAACTAACTGATCCCCAGTCAAATTTAGCAGTTGGTCAATATAGCCGTTGTCCGATCAAGAATTATAGCCATTGGAGGTTCTACTATGTTTGTTTAACATGCAAAGCTTGATCTGATTCTTCAACTTGTCGTGACGATGAACCACACTGGTTGGTTCAAAACGAGTCGACAAATGAAATATCATGTGATTTACGTCGAAAATTCTCTCGTAAACTTGATATGGATCACAGAAGCCTCAATTCAACAATTAATAATAATAATTAATGCAATTATTTAATTTTTTTATAACTTATTTTACTAATATATTTTAATATAATATAATATTATTTATTTTATTATGTTAAAGCTATATTAATGTGGTGTGAGAAAGATTTAGTGGCTAAAAGAAAATTAAGTTATTATAAGAAGGTCATCAACCCCACCCTAGAAGATCAAAAGTATCTCTCTATTTTAACTAGCTCAAAGAAGAAAATTAATATAGCAAAGATTAAAACGAATTCTCATGAGCTCCATAGTGAAAAAGGTCGTTGGGCACTTCCTAAAACGCCATGGATGGAAAGGATTTGCCATATATGTGAGAATAGGAACATCGAAGATGAAAACCACTTCCTCTTAGAGTGCCTTCCTAAAACGCCATGGATGGAAAGGATTTGCCATATATGTGAGAATAGGAACATCGAAGATGAAAACCACTTCCTCTTAGAGTGCCCCGCGTACAACCACATTAGATCTCAGTTTCACAATCTTTGTTACAATACTAACCTTCCTAGCTTACAATGTCAAAATCATAGTGAGCTCACGAGGCTTCTCTCCAAGCTTTTTGAGCATAGGAATAAAATCTTAAATCAAAATAAATAATTTGTTTCTTTAGGTCCGATAGACCAATGTTTGGTCTCAATGGACGTTAACCACCACCATCATCATCATCAATATAAACTTTGATATTAATAAATTTTAAATTTAATATATTAAATTTAAAGTGTATATTAAATTTAAAATTTTATTAAGTTTTATTTTAACAAAAATAAAGATTTTTTCAAAATCCCAACATAATTAATTCTACTTCTATTGATGAGATTTATGTGGTGTATATCAATGGGGTCATAACTATAGTATAACATGGTTATCAAGTTTAATCATATTCAACCATGGTTATTTATGGTTCACATGGGAAACACAGTCAACTATAGTCAACATGGTAAACTATATACATCTATAGTTACATGTTGGCAACTATGGTCAAACAAGCCCAATAATGGTCAAACTATACAATGGTCAATTATGGTCAATCAAACTCAACCATTATCAACTATAGTCAATATTGTCAACCATATTCATCTATAGTTAAACATTAACAACTATACTCAACCATATAAGCCCATAGTTAATCATGGCCAACTATGTTCATCCATAATCAACCATGGTTGACCATAATTAACCATGGTCAAATAAACTCAATCATGGTCAATAATGGGTAATAACACAACCATATTCATCCATCTTTAAACCACTTCAACAATGGTTAACCATAGACATAATACTCCTTCATAGTTATCATGGTCAACCATATTCATATATAATTAAATATTGATAACCATAAATAAATAAATAAAAAAAACTTTTAAATAATAAATGACTAATTTACATCAAATTTTTATAAATAGTTGAAATTCTTTCCAACAATTAACACAACCATTATAAGAAATATACATATTATCAGTTTATTAATAGATCGCATATAAAACTAAATCTTATTTTTTAACAATGGTAGTTTATAAAACATTCAACTTTATTTTAGCAAACTTAAAATATGTTTAATTGAACGTTCTGTTTCAGCTTTATATTTTCATGAAGTTGCATAGGGGAACAACTAACGGGTCTGGATCTGCAAACGAGCTTTATATTTTCATGAAGTTGCTGATATGATGTGATCTATGGTTGATATGATCTGATCTACACCTTAGTGGCTGGTCCGCCATGATCCAAATACATTTTAGCAATTGCGGCATGTAAAGCCGCTCCAAGAGGAAGCACTTGTTCATCTAAGAAAAAATGGGGAGAGTGAACTGAATGGGTTGCGCCGATGCTCTCATTTTTCACTCCAATCATAAAAAATCCACCTGGTATGATCTGTGAATAGAAGGCAAAATCTTCTGCTGCCATAGTCCGACCTCTTGACTTCACATTACTTTCCCCAAGCAAAGCTGTTCCAACGTTTTGAATGTGATTATGCATCCTTTCGTCATTGACAGTAGGAGGATATTCAGGGAGTTCTCCATTAAAATCAATAAATGCTACACACCCATTTACAGCAGCTTGCTTTTCAATAATCTGCATGAAACCATAAGCAGGGTATCAGTGGCTTATTTAGCACTCCATATTATTATCATTCCACTGTGTTCTATAAAGTACAACACTGAGTATGCATGTAATATCAAGGTTGGTATATTATCCTGCAGAGAAGAGAAACTTGCCTCTTTGATTCTTCTCTTTAGCTTACGAAGTCCTTCATATGTAAGACTCCGAAACGCACCTCCAAATCTAACCTTGCTCGGAATGACACCGAATCCCTTACCACCTTCAATGAATGTTATTGAGACTCCCTTCATTGACAACGAAAATGGCTTAGCATTTCTCATAATCATTAAGTATTAGCAGTAGAACTTTGATTACTCACATTCAACTAAGAGTTCAGATCATTACTTGAGGAGATTAAGTAGCACAAAGACATTTTTATCTGGATTGTGGATTATGGGAATACTGGGGAGATATGAATGAAGTGAATTTATTTTCTGACAGTAATCTTGTCCTTCTAATTTTAAAATACTCCCAAAATTGACAGTCTAGTTAAGCTCAGCAGTAGAACATATTTAAGTTACAACTCTCAACTTATTCAAACTGTTTTACCACTTTGCATGTTCAAGCTGAAGTTGACAATGGGTCTTGGTTCAAAGGAAAGTCAAGGGTGTTTCAAACTCCATTAAAGTTCAAATCCTCGAAGACATAATCCACCCTAGTAGAACGTCTGGTAAATGCTTTTAGGACATCTCCCCTGTTGGATATTCCTGTTGTTAGCGACATGTACAGTTCGTTGTTGGATGCATTTTCGATTAAGAGTTTCAAATTGCTTTTATGTTTCTACTACAGAGCTATTTCATTCTGCCACCAATTATATGCGAGGTCTAATACCAAGGTCTTTTAGTTTTTGGTATTGTTTTCAAAATTGGTTCTATGTTGCCTCATTATACAAAAAGTAAAGTCTCAATTATTCTAGATATGTTTAAAGTTATATGATCAAGTCCATTTTATATCCAAAATATTTTAAATTTTACAATTAACATAAATAGCCTAAAATCTCAAAAATCAATGTGTACAGAAGCTGGTTCACTTGATTTTTTCATACTGAAGGTTATAAAAGATTTCACTTGATTTTTTCCTACTGAAAGTTAAAAAAGATATCCATATGTATGAACTTGTTACATTGGAATTAAAAGAAATCTTAATATATGAATATGTTACATTGGAATTTTTGAAGAGTAAAGAGATCATTGTAAGCTTTTTCTTAAAAAAAAAATTCAGGTTTAATTTATAGATTTTTATTTTTTTTCTTTAATTTATATATTAAGTATATGATCTTTATAAACATTTGAAAAATTCAAAATTAAGATTAATCTAAACTATTACTGCATAAAACTGTTCCAATATATCACAAGGTATATCAAAAATCCAATAGCATTTTACTTATTTATGAAAAATACATAATTCTAAATAGAATTCTGATTCTTATTGCATCCAGAGAAACCAGATACTCTGTTCAAAGATTTCACAAGATATATGAATGATACTAAATCTAAATAGAATTCTGATTCTTAGTGCATCCAGAGAAATCAAATACTCTGGGAGAATCTGGGTTATTAACCAACGTCTATCTTAATTGCAAACTTTGGTACTATAAAATATTCTTAGAAAGAAACGAAAGTAGTCATCGACAAGACAAGAGGAATGGAAAAGATACACATACTTGGCTGTCGAGAGGATCAGTTTCTCGAGAAACAATCTGCTGTAAGCTCAAAATCGCAAAGGTTGTAGCTACAACTGGATCTACAGTCATATGTGGTATGCCTGCATGCCCACCTTTTCCTTCTATAACAGCTTCAAAAATGCTTGCACCAGCCAAAACTGTTCCTGCGCTTGAAGCTATAGTCCCAATTGACAATTCAGGTTCAATATGCATTGCAAATATGGCTTCTGCATCTCCAAGTGCACCTTCACGAATCATATGAGCAGCACCTGCACCTCCCTCTTCGGCTGGTTGAAAAATAAGTCTTACAGTGCCCTTTCAAAGCGCGGAATAAAGCAGTGAAAGATTTATATTAGCCAAATAGGCAGTTATATCGAGATTTATTCAAAACATTATAATTTTCTCTCGATTTTTTTTTATCCCTTTTTGATCCTTTTCAATCTTAAACATAATAATCTTAAACATCTAGTAACACACTAGATACAATCCTTATAGGCCTGCAGAGCACCTTGAGTTGTTTCTCTTGTTGATGAAGCAATTTTGCAGCACCAAGAAGCATAGTGACATGTGCATCATGCCCACATGCATGCATTTTGCCAGTATTTACACTCTTGTGCTCCCAATCGACAAGCTCCTTCATATTATGGGGCAAACCGCTGAATTAGTACATGTTTAATAGCCAAGGAACAACAAACAATTTTAAAAGCTTGAAAAAGAACAATAAAAGAAAACATTATTTGGATGTTGTATTTGCCGGTTGTGCAATATGATAATACAAGTTTCCCTCAAGTCCTGTACACCTTACTCCCCTGGCCCGTTGAGAAGTACTCAGACAGGGAGGGGGCGATTGAGTATTGTCAGACAGAGGCGGCGAAATGAATTTTGTGTTTTCAACAGGCACGTTGAGCAAAACCAACTTTGTCCTAGGAGATTTATTGGAGGCTACAACAACCAGGGAATGGCGGATGAACTTATTGTGCTTTGTGTTTTGAACAGGCAGGTTGACCAAAGCCAACTTTTTCATAGGAGATTTATTGGAGATTACACTAACCAGGGTATTGCAGATGAACTCATTTCACTCTCTGTTTTGAACAAATCCAAGGGAAGATTGAGTAAATCCAACTTTTCATAGGAGATTTATTGGAGGAGACAATAACCAGCTGAAAGGAACCCTGGGGTCTGTACATAGGTTTAGTGCCCTCCCCTGATATTTCCCTCTGGCGACTCTTCGGTGCCTGATTAGTACCCATTTGACTATTCTCACTAAGACCCCACTTAGACTATGAATGGTGAAAAGAAAAGAGCTGAAAATATGAATATATCCTGCAAATACATACATAATAAATACCTGCAAAGGAATGGCATCCATATCGGCACGGAGGGCAACAACCGGGATACTGCCCGATCCTATAGTGGCAACCACACCTGTGTGCGCGAAGGGCCATTCATAGTGGACTCCCATTGCATCAAGCTCTTGCCTTATAAGCTTACTAGTATTGTATTCCTCAAACATGAGCTCTGGATTCCTGTGAATTTTTCTCCTCACCCCTGTCAGCCACTGAAACATCTCTTCATTCTTGGCAGATTTCAGAAAATCTACATTTTCTTCCGCTCCTCCTCCTCCTCTTGTGATATCCAAAGCAACACCAGATATCACCACCAAAAACAAAAACAACTTGACTGGAAAACCCATCTATCTGCAGAGCCTCGACAGAAAATAAGAACTGAAACAGACAAAGAGTTTGACTCGTCCCTGTGTGTGTATATACACCCTAAATTCTTTTTGTAAACTCCCACGGGTTGTGTGTGTATATACACCTTGAATCCTTTTGTAAACTCTCGTGGGATTGGTTAGTGGTCCTTTTCAATAAGTGTTCCTTTTGCTCGTGACTTTATTCGTGGGATTGGTTAGCGGTCGATTTCAATCAAGATTCCTCTCTTGGTTAACTTTGTTAGCTATCGGTTTTTTTGACATTGTATTGTTTTTTAGTTAGGGGATGGTTAATGGGCAAATTCATCATTCAGTTAAGATTGTCGTAAAGGGGCGAGTTCATTATTTATTTTGAATTTGAATAAGAAAAAGATTGAATTGCATCGGTTTTTTTGACATTGTATTGTTTTTTAGTTAGGGGATGGTTAATGGACAAATTCATCATTCAGTTAAGAGATTGTCGTAAAGGGGCGAGTTCATCATTTATTTTGAATTTGAATAAGAAAAAGATTGAATTGTAAAAGGCTAAAATATTGAATGGTAAAAAGCTAAAATAGTAGAATTAGTAATCTTATAGACTAGTTTTAATATCTTGTAAATTAAAATATCATTTCATTATTTTAATTATTAAATAAAATATTTTATGGTGTTATTTTATCACAATTGATAAATTAAAATTACTTTATGATATTAAATTAAATCTATTATTTGAAATTTTGGTTGGCTTAAAAATCAAAGATAAAATATTTTTATTTCTAATGATGGTTTTTATAAGTTGAGTATATTTTAAATAATAAAATGCATTTTTGTTTGAAATTTTGTTTGATATTAAGATTTTGTATTTTACATTGCAATAAAAATTTATGAGCTACATAATTCTCCAATATTTGATTATTAAATTATATTTCAAAATACAACGCCTTTTAATAATTAATTTATATTTTTAAATTTTACTTTATTATTATTATTATTATTATTTAACTATTGTAAAATTTATCTTTATTTAAATTATAAACGTGAAAAACAAATCATATATGATATTATAATATTGCATTAATTTTTTTTGAATGAAATGGATTTATTTATCCACATTAAATTTATAAGTGAATAATTTCTTTTATAAGTATATATTAATGTAATAATAATTTATAACTATATTATTAATTAAGCAAAGTCTTTCGGTAGAAATCACATAAGAGAAACAACGGTTTCGAACCAACAATAATATATTATTAATATTGTAACAATAATATCTATTGAAGCTTTATATTAATATTGATGTTGTTAATAACATTATTAGTAACATTTAATAACATTTAATAATGGTTATTAATGGTCCAACTCTACTATTAACATTGTGAATATTTAGAGTATGGTCAATATGGTTAATAATGGTCAATCTTACTCTTAATATTGTGATGTCAGAATGGTACAAAAATATTACGAATATTGCAGTGTGACAAGCATTATTGCAATATTACATTACATACTTTATATTAATATTAATGCTATTAATAACATTATTAGTAACATTTAATATGGTGTGCTATTAAAAGCATGATATAATGTCTAATATAATGTTAATATTAACATTTGTATTGATATTATTTAAAACATAATATTATTAAAATCATAATATGGTCAATCATGGTTAACTATGATTGATGATAATGGTCAATCATGATCAACCATAAACAACCATAATGGTCAATCAAGACCATGGTCAACCAAGGTCATCAAAGATAAATATGGTTACAATGGTCAACAGGGATCAATGATGGTCAACCATTATCAACCATGGTCTACCAATCTCAACCAAGATCAACCATGGTCAACCATGATCAACCATGATCAACCATGGATTTTTTTAGCTTTTTTATCTAAACAATTTGTTTCGTTTCAAACAATATGACAGAGCATCCCCAGTTCAATCAATAATTTTTCCAACTACAGAAAATGCCTATTAGCCTTCAATAAAAGACATTAATACAAGTAATAATATTTATATGCGTGTACACATTGCAACGTTGTAACAAGCCTTTCAATTCTCGATGAAAATGTAAGGTAGGAACCACAACTCAACCAACATAGCCACTAAAGATTCTTAGACAACGAAAGAGTATTTTCATGGAAGGTGGGAACCACAACTCGATCAATAAAGCCACTAAATATTCTTAGACATCAAAAGAGGATTTTCATGGAATTCAATTGAAATAAAGATATTTATGACTATGACAGTCTAAATTTCACAATAAAAAATTACCATGTTAATTTTAATGTCAAAAGTTTAATGGTTTAATTTAATTTGGGGTTTATAATCTTAGGATTTATAATAATAATCTTACAGATCAATATATTGAGTTTTGTAATGTTAGGGTTTAATGTAGTGACATTGGAATGGTACAAAAGTTTATCTAATGTCGCATTGCGACAAACATTATCTCAATGTGATAATCATTCATTGTCATAATGTTATATTGCATTGCAATTTATTCAACATCAAATTGCAACATTACAAAATTGGTGTTGATCAGGCCAGGAGAGTAACTCCACGAATGATTTGTTCTTTTGCATTAAGAGAAAACATGGATATATATGAGGGAGACTATTTGGATTCATCTCCCAATGTCTCTTCATCTCCCAACGTCCTTTCTTTTTTATTTACAATATTTACATGAGTTTTCCTAATCCCAAATATTAAGTGTCAACATTCCCCCCCTTAATATGAAGGGATGTTTGTGAGTCAAAGCATCATTCTGAATTTTCAAACTTTTCTCTTCCAAGAATTTTGGTGAAGATGCCTACAATTTGATCATTTGTGGAACAATGCCGTAGGTGGATTGCCTTGGCCTCAAAATGATGTCGAATTAGATGATACTTTATATTTATGTGTTGGATCGATCATGGAACTTTGGGTTCTTTGCCAACTTTATTGCAGAAGTGTTGTTAATTAAAAGAGGAGTTGAATGCACTTGTTTATTATGCAAATCTTCTAGAATTTTCCTTAGCCACAAAATTTCCTTTATTAATTTAACTGTTGCTACATATTTTTCCTTAATTATGGAATCTGCTAGAACCAACAATTTGCGTGAGCTCCAGGAGACAAATCCTGATCCAAGCCTCATAACATAACCTAAAGTAGATACTCTAGTTTCTTTATCTTGATCAAAATATGAATCAGAGTATCCAATCATGTTGAAGTAATCCACCTATGTATACTTGAATACAAAGTCTTCAAGTACTTTAGAACTATTTTTGCAGTAGACCAATGACCCGCACAAGGCTTTTGCATAAACATCGAGAGGATTCCAACAAAAAATTAAATATTTGGTATGGTAGTAGTCAGGTAGTTGAGACTTCCTACAAGCTATCTATACTTAGTTGCATCCTGAAATTCATTTCCATCAGTGGATGTGATGCAGGAGAATTCAACCCAAGGAAAATCATTGTAAATAATAGACATAGGGGGTCATGCATTTTAGGAAATAGTTTTCCTAAGTCTTAAAGTCAATGTAGTATTTAGGCATTTAAGTGTGATTTTATTAGGTAATGGGAGAATATGTAAATGCTCTCAAAATAAATAAATGAGAACATGAGTGGTAGAAGTCAAATCCAACTCTCTAGGAGCAAGAGAGGGCCTTAAGAATTAATTGTAGTAGATATAGACCATTGAGCTGATAAGGAGACTAATCTGTTTTAAAACAGAGAAAAAGCTAGAATGGATAAGTCTGCCACATATATGTATGCATGTAGCAAGCTTTAGGCTTTTGTTAACGGATGGGATCGGGTCCTTCATAGTAATCTAATCCCAGTTTCTATATAAACATATGTAAGCCTACGAGCAGGAGGAGGAGGCCACTAATAGGAGAATCAGGCATGTGTGTGTGCATGAGACCGAAGTGTCTCGGATGTAATCTTTGCTCTTATATTTAATATATGCAGATGTTGGTTCTTGACTGTTGAAGAGTATTTCATGAATGTTTGAATTACTATGTTGAACTCGTAGGTTTTGTGATAGAGTGCAGGTAGAGTTCTGAAGTACGTTGGAGCGTAATACTAGCAGAGCAACCACAAAGGATCATTGAATCCAATCAAAGACTAGAGTGGAGATCTGGGGTGAAATTGCGAAGCAAGAATTCGCTAAAGGAGTTAAGCTAGGAGGAAGAGCGAGCAACGAAAGGGTGTAAGGCAGAACCTTAAAGAAGCTCGAAATACACAGAGAAATTGAAGAAAACATAAAAAACCCAAGTAAAAGAGGACGAGCGGAGAAGTGGAGTTCGACACTCAGCAACCGTTGGATTAGGTAAATCAACGACTAAGATTAAATCGTAGGGGCGGAAGGCTTTTGTAAGTTATCGGAATGTGCCTTGGAAGTTTGCACAGAGCAAATAGTGATTAATAATGGACCGTTGGATCATGGCTAGATCAACGGTCATGATTAAATCACATATCGATGATCGAAGGTGCTAAGGGCCAATGGGTTAAGAATATTGCAATATCGTCGATAGCAATATATCGACGATCGACGTCGGCTTATCAGCGATCAGGCGTCAGCACTGGCGGAGATTGGGTGTCGGCATTGGGAAGGTGATAAGAAGTGGACTCGATGAGATGTATAGTGGCGATTGTATAACATTTGAGACCCGCTATATGCAGATTCCTTGTGTATTCCATGGTTTGCGTATTAACGCATTCCACTGGAAATGAAGTGCCGATAGTGGTTCCGATATAAGTTTTAACGACCGATAGTCATATCGGAGTCAGAAAAGGGGTGATGTACCACATATGTGGTAAGACTGTGGAAGTCTCGATAGCCAATAGCAATTGTGATAGAGGTACAACCTCAAAATCTGTGCCAAAGCTATATGGTAGGCGGAAAAGGTTGGTTTTGTATATAACTCCTTTATAAATGGGTTCTTAAGAGAAATAGAGCCGATAAGGGTGTTATGCAATATATATATAATATATATATATATATATATATATATATATATAATATATAAACAAGACTACAAGGGAAGGATATCTATATGCGGCATATGAAGGCTTTAACGAAGGCCTGTGAGAGTCTAAAGGTTTCGATAAGGGTGATTTAATGGAACGATTCGTGAAGTCTCATATGAAGGTTACAAGAGCAGATAGAGTTCCAATAGGAGATAATAGCTGGGTGATTGGGTTCCGATAACAAAGGAAATGGTGGTGAAGGGCCTTAACCATATATAAATATGAAGTTTGACTCCTTTGTGAGTCTATTGCCTGGGACAGTTGTGTTAGGCACTCTTATGAAATCTGTGGGTATGGTTGCGGGTGTAGCCCTACACAATTAGTGGTATTAGAGCATAATTTAAGTAAAAGTAGAAGTTTGTATCAGAGCAGATTGTAATCTATATAAGGAGAACTTTTGAAGTTCTTGGAAGACTGTAGCATTCCAATAGAGGTTTGGAATAGAAGGAACAGAGGATTCCTTGAAGGAAAGAGAAAGCAAGATTGCTTAGCGCAAGTTCTGAAGGAAAGAGGACTTGGAGACAAAACAGAGCACAATCCATTCAAAGGACAGCTGGAGTGGTGAAACAAGATCATGCTGAGATCTTGAAAGTGAGGTAATATGTTTTGTTTTAAATTAAGAATGTGTGTTTTTATACTAATACACAGGTGACAATAAGAGAAGCTGTAAGAGAAGAACTAGATGCACTCTTGAAGGCAGAGTAAGGTGAATATTCTAAAGGAGAAGTGGCAGTGAACCTGGAGAATCCAACAAGAGATTGGATAGAGAGGACAGTTGAAGTTTTCTCAAGAGAAAGTGAGAGATTCCAGAAGCCTAGAAGGAGCTAAGGTGTTGCTCAAGAAAAGGTTCCAGATAGAGGACCGGTGCTTACCAAAGACTAAGTGAGGAGAGCTTAGTGAGGTAAGATTGCAACTAGGAGGACTAGCTGTTGTAGAGGCTTGCTGCAAAAGAGCGCATGAACATAGAAGAGAAGAAGATGACTACTGATAGTCATAACAGAGGTTCAAAGAGAAGCCACAGTAGAAGATATGAGAAGAAGGATGCCAAGGCAAATGGCAAGAGGATGAGTCAAGAAAAAATTGACAAAGAGATTGCAGAATTAAAAGAACAACTCAATGCATTAAGGAGAATGCTTGAGGAAAGCCAGAGACTAGGTTGGGTCTTGAGTAAGAAGCCAGTAAAGTGGCATAAGTTGCAGAGAAGGCTATAGCAAAAGAAAGTAAAGTGGTTGAAAGAAAAACTCCAGGAAGTTGAGTTAGAAAGGGAAGAATCCAATTGTGAACCAGAACAAGGAGAATTTCTGGGAGAAAGTGAAGATGAAGACTTGAAGACTGAAACTTCAAGTGAGACCAAAAGGTCTGATGATTTTAAATCTAACAATTTGTGTATATTTGGAGATGAAGGACAATTTGTTGATATTGTCATCGGGAAGGAAGAAGAAAGCAGAATCTAACTTCTGTTTTGGAAGAAGATGGGAGAGATAAGTCTCATATGCAGTTGGAGGAAGATATCAAGCAACCAAGTGAAGGGATTGAAGAGATTGAAGAATTTTTTAATCATATGAATGATTTAGAACAATAAGGAGATATGATGGCTGAAACCTCAAGTGGGACCATAGAGTCTTATATTTTTAAAACTGATAGTTTGTGGATGATTACAGATACATCACAGGAGGATGAACAAAATTTAGAGTTTGTCAGAGAGAAGGAACAAAATATGAAATCTGTTCATATCAAGACTGAGAGTAGGCAATGGAATGATAAAGTTGTCTTAGAGGAGGAAGATGATAGTCTTATTTCAATGAAGACTGAAGAAATGTTGTCCTAAAGAAGTGATCCAATGAATGTCATTGGGGAAGGATAGAGATGTTTTGAAGATGATGAGACAATAATAAATTTGGGAGAAGAGTTACAGAGAGACAGCAGGGAAAAATGTACTGAAGAAGAAGAGACTATGTTAACTGAAAACATAGTGAAGGATCATCAATCCACTATGATGATAGACACAGTTGAAATAGACATGGGAGCTGTTGAGACAGTTAGTGAAGAAGAAGAAAATCTACTGAAAGATGTTAAGGAAGAAGAAGTCTATGAGAAAGACTTAGCAAAAGGAGAAAGGACATCTGATGATCTATCCATAACAAAGGAAGGTATGGAGAATTGTGTAAAATTTCCAAAATCTACTCCAATTGAAGTTATTGAGTTATATAGAAAATTAGATTTTCAGAGAAGGGAGTTAGAAAAACAAAGAATAGATGTTCAGTATAGACTGCTAAAAAGGGATGACCAAAGAATTGTCATGAATGACAATCATAAAGAAAAGGAGATGGATATGGAAGTTCAATAGTTTAACACTGCAAAAGAAAGAGTTCTCTATGGTGGACAAGAGCAGGAAAACATCATTAGGACAAATGGTGTGGAAAAGAGACTAATGGACAATCTTAAGAATTTTTTTGAGAGTTCAAATCAACATACTGATGTGCTGACAGAGGGGGAAAAACAGTGCAACAAACTGAATTGTTGCCAAAGGGAAATAAGGCACAACAACCTTATGTTTTTAATTTTAACAAGTGCTTTGTGAATGCAGGTTTTTTTTATAATTGTTGGAGGAGATTTGGCACTGGTGAGCAGCCAAGTAAAGATGAAAGAAGAAGACTTCATGGAAGAATTCAATCCATGGAACAAAGATGTTAAATTGTTGGAGAAAATGCTAAACAGTCATGATTCAATCATGAAAGAGGATAAGGATGATAGGGAGGCAACAAAAATGGCAGCAAGTAAACCAAAGAATGAAGCAAGTAAAAGAAAAGTCAGCGTAGAAGACAACAACAATAACATGAAACAAAGAGAAGAAGGCAGAAGTAAGAAGCAGAAGATGGACCAGCCCAAAGATATGCTGGACATAGAAATTGAAGAAATATGGCAGCAGATGATGAAGCAATTCAAATGGAGGAAAATGGTAGCAACAACAAGCAAGATCAATCAGAAGTTGAACCTGGTTGACAGGAAGAAGAGAATGGAGCAAAAGACAGCAGAAGTGCAATGACAACAAAGAAATAAAGCATCTGGACAGTTACAGAACAAAGTGTGGGATCCAGGAAGACTAAGATCAGAAGACACATGATCAGGAAATCATGAATATTTTCTACTTTGGGAGCCTGATGCAGGAGCATTCAGCCCAAGGAAAATCATTGTAAATAATAGACATACAGGGTCATGCATTTTAGGAAATAGTTTTCCTAAGTCTCAAAGTCAATGTAGCATTTAGGCATTTAAGTGTGATTTTATTAGGTAATGGGAGAATATGTAAATGCTCTCAAAATAAATAAATGAGAACAAGAGTGGTAGAAGTCAAATCCAACTCTCTAGGAGCAAGAGAGAGCCTTTAGGAATTAATTAAAGTAGATATGGACTATTGAGTTGATAAGGAGACTTTTCTGTTTTAAAACAAAGAAAAAGCTAGAGTGGATAAGTCTGCCACATATATGTATGCATGTAGCAAGATTTAGGCTTTTGTTAAAGGATGGGATCAGGTCCTTCATAGTAATCCAATCCCAGTTTCTATATAAATATATGTAAGCCTACAAGCAGGAGGAGGAGGCCACTAATAAGAGAATTAGGCCTGTGTGTGTGCATGAGACCGAAGTGTCTCGGAAGTAATCTTTTCTCTTATATTTAATATATGCAGATGTTGGTTCCTGACTGTTGAAGAGTATTTCATGAATGTTTGAATTACTATGTTGAACTCGTAGGTTCTGTGATAGAGTGTAGGCAGAGTTCTGAAGTACGCTGGAGCATAATACTGGTAGAGCAACCACAAAGGATCATTGAATCCAATCGAAGACTAGAGTGGAGATCTGGGGTGAAATTGTGAAGTAAGAATTCTCTGAAGGAGTTAAGCCAGGAGGAAGAGTGAGTAGCGAAAGGGCATAAGGCAGAACCTTAAAGAAACTCGAAATACACAAAGAAATTGAAGAAAACACAGAAAACCCAAGTAAAAGAGGACGAGCGGAGAAGTGGAGTTTGACACTCAGCAATCTTTGGATCAGTTATATCAACTACTTAGATTAAATCACAGCGGCGGAAGCCTTTCGTAAGTTATCAGAATGTGCCTTGGAAGTTTGCACATGGAAAATAATGATTAATCATGGACCGTTGGTTTGTGGCCAGATCAACGGTCATGATTAAATCACATATCGGGGATCGGAGGTGCTAAGGGCTAGTGGGTTAAGAATATTGCCATATCGTCGATAGCGATATATTGGTGATCGACGTCGGCTTATTGATGATCGAGCATCGGCACTGGCGGAGATCAGGAGTCGGCGTTGGGAAGGTGACAAGAAGCGGACCTAACGGGATTTATAGTGGCGATTGTGTAATTTTTGAAATCTGCTATATGCGAATTCCTTGTGTATTCCATGGTTTGCGTGTTAATGCATTCCACTAGAAATGAAGCGCCGATAGTGGTTCCGATATAAGTTTTAATGACCGATAGTCATATAGGAGTTAGAAAAGGGGTGATGTACCACGTATGTGGTAAGACTGTGGAAGTCCTGATAGTCGATAGCGATTGCAATAGAGGTACAACCACGAAATCCATGCCAAAGCTGTACGGTAGGTAGAAAAGGTTGGTTTTGTATATAATTCCTTTATAAATGGGTTCTTAAGAGAAATAGAGCCGATAAGGGTGTTATGCAATATATATATATATATATATATATATTAACCAAGACTACAAGGGAAGGATATATATATGTGGCATATGAAGGCTTAAACGAAGGCCTGCGAGATTCTAAAGGTTCCGATAAGGGTGATTTAATGGAAGGCTTCGTTAAGTCTCATATGAAGGCTACAAGAGTAGATTGAGTTCCGATAGGAGATAATAGCGGGGTGATTGGGTTCCAATAACAAACGAATTGGTGGTGAAGGGCCTTAACCATGTATAAATATGAAGTTTGACTCCTTTGTGAGTCTATTGCCTAGGATAGTTGTGTTAGGAACTCTTATGAAATCTGTGGGTATGGGTGTCGGTGTAGCCCTGCACTAGGATGCGAGCTTTGAATTCTATTCCATTGTAGTATTCAAAGGAGTGCATTCAGCCATGCCAAACCTGTTCAATAGATATCCAATGTAATTCTTCTGAGAGAGAATATAAACTTCAAATGTTGAGTTACTTCAATACCAATATAGTAGTGAACATAGCCCAAATCTTTCATTTCAAAACCTTTCTTTAGTTCTTTCCTTATGGATGCAATGTAATTCTCAATGTTCCCTATCATCAGAAGATCATCTACATATACCACAAGATATACAATTGTTTTCCAACTTTCTTGACAAACAAAGTTGCATCATTAAGATCATAATGTTTGAAATTGAGTTTCAAAATATTCTCAAACAATTACTTGTACCAGGCTCGCGGTGCTTATTTGAGGCCATACAAGGAGTTAACAAGCTTGCATACTTTGTGTTCTTGATCCTTCACAACAAAACCTTCTGGTTGGGACATAAAATCATTCTCTTTCATATATTTGTTCAAGAAAACAATTTTTACATCCATTTAATGGAATTTCCAAACATTCTAAGATGCAAAGGCAAAGATTGCTCGGATGGTAACCCATTTTTATATGGGGGAAAATTCACCTCATAATCAACCCCTTCCTTGCATGCAAAACCTCTTACCACAAGCCTGGATTTATGCTTGTCAAGTGAGCCATCTACTTTATACTTGTTCGAATACCCACTTGCATCCAATTGGTTTGGTTCCCAATGGACTATCAACTGACTTCCAGGTGGAATTATTTATCAAAGCATCATATTCTTTCTGCATCACTTCTTTCCATTCATCATGATAAGCAACTTTTAAGGAAGTTGGTTCAAAATATGTAGACAAATTTAGTTTACAATCATAATAAAATACCATATAAAAGGGTGAATTAAGATCATCTACATCACCTCCATTCTGACTAACAAATCTTCTTATCCTTGCCTTTTCAACCTCATCAAGATGCACACTTTCAAGTGTCTTTGTGAGCCATTTTAGAGGATGAATCAAGATATAGCCTCCCCATTCTCTCAATCACATCACTCAAAGTGTCTTCTTGATCAATGGTTGGAGCTTCATGATGGGGAGGGAGTGCTTCAAAAGGAGATTCCATAGATTGATCCAGTATAGGGATCCCCCCTTCAAGATGTGGAATCTCATTATCAAACTCTTGAATTTTTTTTTGCATGCCCAAATTTGTCCAAGCAATCAAGTTGTTGCTCAAAAACATTGTCAGTCTTGGAATATTCAATAAAGGTCACATCTCCAGATATTATAAACTTCTTATTGACTTCATCATAAATACGTTATGCTTTGAGGTATCTGAGTACCCCAAGAAGATACCTTTGTGACTCCTTGCACAAAGTTTGTTTATTTTTTCCTTAGGTATCAAGGCATAATTGGTGGAACCAAAATCCTTGAGATGCCTCATCGAAGGAATGTAGCCATGCCACATTTAATAGGGAGCCTTGTTTTTGATAGCAGGAGATGGACACCCATTTTTTATATACACAACACATAGAACTGCATCAACTTAACATTCTTGAAAAATATTATTGAATGTACCATATTTAAGATTGTCTTGTTCATTCTTTCAGCTACTCCATTCTGTTGGCGATTATAAGGCACGATTATTTGAGGTTTGATTCCATGCTGGTGAATATAATTTTCAAATTCATTTGAAGTATATTATTTTCCATTGTCATTAAGAATAGATCCAATATGATATCATGCATAATTTTCAATCCATGCATGAAAGTTCCTGAATGCTTCAAAAGCTTCAGATTTCTTCTTTAATAAATAAACCCAACACATTCTAGTGTAGTCACCAATAAATGTCATCATGTATTTATTATCATTTGCAGTAGGAACATGAATTGGGACACATAAATCAGAATCACTGAGTTCAAGCTTTCTATGTGCTCTGGAATGAGAATCATGAAAAGACTGTTTGTTGTTCTTTCCTTAGATACAAGCATCACATTTCTTAAGTTTCATAGGAATTGTAGGCAAACCAATAACACTAATTTTCTTCAACAAATGCAGACTATCATAGTTGAGATGTCCAAATCTAGCATGCCATAGAAGACTTGCTGGAAATTTACCTTCATCATAGTGAGAATTGTATGAAAAGTTTTGTGCACGAGCATAGGTTCCTTGCAACTTCAATAATATTTCTTCTTCTATCCCAGTCATGACAAGTGAGTTATCTGATTCTTTTATGATCTCAACCTTGCCATCAAATATGTGAATGGAGTGTCCTTGCTAGTGGATGTGGACAAATGATAGAAAGTTTCTCCTCAACTCAAGGAGTTCTACAACATCATGTATAATAAAATATGGAAGACCAGGAAATTTGATCCCGATGGCCCCAAGCCCTTATGGCTTGAGTTTTGACTTGTTTGCAAAGTAGACTACTCCATACACATTGTCAATGAATTATTCAAAGAAATCTCTTCTAAAATTCATGTGACAAGTTTCTTTTGAGTCAAGAACCAAGCATATTTACATGAAGCAAGTGAAGCATTAAATAAGTCTTCAGTTACTCTAATGTTGCAATGTGCACCAACATAATGAGTGGACTCAGGAGCTTTTCCTCTCCCTTTATCTGATGATTTTCCTTTCTCTTCGTCCCTTTCCTATATAAGCTCTTCCCATGAGAGCTTAAATGTAGAAGCATCATGACCATTTATGTTACACTGTATGCAATGAAGATCATACCTTTCTCCTTGGAAATGTTTTCCCTACCTGCCTCTAAAATTCTTCTTTCCACGCCCTCTTCTAGCGCCTCTTCCTCTAGAAGAATCATGTGCATGATTCTTCTCTTTTTGTACAAGGCACACAACTTCTTTAGAAGACTGAGTTGTCTTATTCCCAGAAGCCTTCTCTCTTTCAAGAAACTTCTTCTTAAGGGAGTCAAAGGAAATCTCCTTAAGTTTTCCACTTGCTTGCAATGACTCAAGTTAATGTGAACAAGTGGGATATAGTGCCTTGACATAAGCTATGAGAGGAACATTCATTTTAACTTTAGTGGCTTCAGTATCATGCATTATGGATCTTATTTCTAAATCTAAGGCAAGAGGGTCATCATTTTTCAACTCAAGATTGAACAACTTGATCATCAATTAAACAACTTCAAGCTTAGAGTGTGAGTCATATAATTGTTTAAACTTATTTAAAGCTTCAAAAGAATTTGAAAATGGAAAAATATGATGACTCACATCTTCATTTAATGACGTCATAATCAAGGCATAGGCCTTGTTGTTCTTGTTTTCCCAAATGGAAAGCTCCTTGTTTGAAGTGGGATTTTCAGGTGCATTGTCTCCTTCTCCTTCACAAACTCCTTTCCAAATCTCATTGAAAATGAGGGCATGTTTTACCTTCTTGGACCACTTATGGTAGTTTTATTTTCTAGAGAGAAGTTGAGAACCATTACAACTATGGAGATAAGTGAATGCATCATAAAAATATGATTTGTACCCAAAATAATTACAATAATTGCAACAAAATATTGATGTATATATTGTAATAAAATTGATTGTCTATGTATTCAAAAATCATTAATTAAGTATTTAGGCTCTCAAATATATCATCCAATATATACATTCCATATACCATATATGGTAATTTCATATAATATAATATATGGCCATTAAAATGAGCTCAATGAATTTCATATTCCATTATTCACTTTTATACCATTACATTTAACTTATTATCACTCCATTCAAATAATACACAGATTATGAAAAAGAATGACCATATGCCATAAGAGTTTCAATACATACCATAATACAACATTGTATTATAACACACCACTCACAACACGACATATCAAATTACACAGTGTTCGAAAAAATGCGCATCACAGAAAGGAATCATGACCATTGCAACATCAACACATATAATAAAATCCAAGTTCATAAAATCCCAATGCACATGCAAATTCTTGATCTTTAACAATAGGCAACTTTAATCAATAGAATGGCTTCAATGCACCAAGGGATATTGATGAACATATACACCATATACTACACAAGCAAACATATGATGTAGGAGCGTACACACCATTGAATGGATCATTCCACACACATCCATTCAATATAGGTGGACCAATCAACAAATTTTAGAACCAATATACTTCAATGCACAACATAGAAAACTTTTAGCATTTAATTAATGCAGCACTACGAATTAATCAATCGAGAAGCCACAAAAATTCACCAAAAGTTTGGACCATTCAATGCTTCAATATTATTCACAACATTAAAGGTTAAATTCCAACACATAGGAGGAGACTGAAACACATTGTCAAATGTAGAGAAAAATCTAGAGAATAATGATGGGGACAGAGGAGAATAACAAGGGCAATTTATTTGTCAAGGGAGAGAGGAGTTATGGGTCTAGAGAGCTAAATTTGTGACATTTTCTTTGATACCATGTCAGACGAAGAAAGAAACTACAAATTAATTGTGATTTTGTATTAAGAGAAAACATGGATATATACAAGGAGAGGGAAACTATTGGGATTAATCTCCCAATGTCTCTTCATCTTTCAGTGTCCTTTATTTTCTATTTACAATATTTACATGAATTTTCTTAATCCCAAAGATTATGTGTCAACAAAGTTTAATATTAGGGTTTTTAACATTAGGGGTTTTAATATTGGGTTTATAATTATTACAAAATAAATATTAGAGTTTTTAATTTTGGGTTTATATTATTACAAAAAAATGTCCAACGTCACATTGCAACAAACATTGTCTCAATTTGGCAATCGATCATTGTTGTAGTGTTACATTACATTGCATTTTGATGAACATCACAATGCGACATAAAACAATTCTTATTTTATATTAGGGTTTATAACATTAAGTTTTATGGGGTTTAATATTGGGTATAATTTATGACAAATTTGTTTAATATTAGGATTTATAATATTAATATTGAGGTTTCGTATTAGGCTTTAATGTTGTGACATTGGAATGGTACGAAAATTTATCAAACGTTGAAGCACAACAAACATTGTCTCAATGCGACAATAGACCATTATCGCAATGTTACATTACATTGGAATTTTATGAACGTCGGATTGTGACATAACAAAATTGGGGTTTATATTAGGGTTCATAACATTAGGATTATTAATATTGAGTTTATAATTTATAATAGTATGTTTTATATATTAGGTTTTATAATATTAATCTTAGGGTATTTAATATTGGGTTTTATAATGTTAGGGTTTAATATTGTGACATTGGAGTGGTAAAAAATGTATCAAACGTCACAACGTGGCAAACATTGTCTAAATATAAAAATCAATCTAACAATCATTGTCACAATGTTACATTACATTGAAATTTATTCAATGTCACAGTGTTACAATAAAAAACTTTGGTTTAATACTATTTTTATAATATTAGGGCCTTTTAATATTGGGTTTATAATTTATAATATTAGGGTTTATAATATTAATCTTAGGGCTTAATATTAATCCCTTGGGTTTACAATCCCTTCGGTTTATTAATACCTGAGGTTTCTAATATTAATCCCTTGGGTTTATAATATATCAATGTGATAAACATTATTTCAATGTGATAATCAATAATTGTAACTGTGTTAGATTACATTGCAATTTATTCAACGCCACATTGCAACATTACAAAATTGGGGTTTAGTATTAGGTTTTATAACATTAGGGTTTTTAATATTAGGTTTATAATTATTACAAAAATAATATTAGTGCCTTTAACATTAGGTTTATTTTATTACAAAAATGTGTCCAACGTCGCATTGCAACAAACATTGTCTCAATGTGACAATCAATCATTGTCGCAATGTTACATTACATTACAATTTATAGAACATTACAATGCGACATAAAAAATGGGATTTAATATTAGGGTTTATAACATTAAGCTTTATAATATTAATCTTGGCATTTTTTATTAGGGTTTAATGTCGTGACATTGGAATGGTACAAAAATGTATCGAACATCGCATTGTGACAAACATTGTCTCAATGTGACAATTGATCATTGTCAAAGTGTTACATTACATTGAAATTTATTGAACATCACATTATGATATAACAAAATTGAGGTTTAAAAGGGTAAATGCATGAAGATGGATTACACTTTTGCTCCAAATGTGGTGGTAAAACTTCTAAATTTTCCTCTTTTATCGAATTGAAGCCCTAAAAATTCATGTGAGCATTGTGAATTTTGATTCATAGTAAAAATAAAATATGTGGAGAATTATGTTGTTGTCCTAATGATTTTTTTTGCAAAAAAAATTAGTGTCATATAATCTCTCAATTTTCCATTAAATGCAATATTTGTCCTTGCAAATTTTCGCATGACTTAAGAGGTATGCATGTGTTCGTGTAGAATAACTTAGTCTAAAATGTGTAATTTAATATATACTTTAATGTGTAATGTGTAATTTAATATGATCTACACTGAGAGAACTAATTTTTTCATATTAAAATTTTATTATTTTATGCAACATTATATTTTTTTATTATTTTTCGAAGTTGACAAAGTAATATATCAATTGCATTTTTCACACACATGTGTTCGCCTAAGTTTTTTTCAACTATTTAAATAGATTGAAAACCCAAGAGTAAAATTTTGAAGAGGACTCGTAAACGAAGATAGTGGTATTTTTGAAATTTTTTCTTTGTGTATATATTACGTTATTGATTTTTTATTCAACCTATTTAAAACTGTCCAAAAAAAATTCAAGCGTTATGTTTAAAACAAATTAGATGAAAAATATTATATGAATTCCAAAATATCAAACTCATATGCCATTGGATAGAGGATTCCTTCATGAATCCAACATGATCAACTCTGCCACCTAAGGACATATTTTCCCTAAGTCTACTAGGGTACAAAATGGTGTTGCAGAAAAATTTGCAGAAGGGGTGCTAAAATTGTGGTTTTTAGGACCTCAGAAGTTCGATCAAGCGCTTGAATTTTAAATTCAAATAACTACGTCAAGGGTTTACTAAACCCTTGATCAGTCCATTTACATGGTTAACTAGGGGCTCAACTCGATTGAGCCTCTATACAAATAATTTCAAATCCTTATGTGAATCGCATAATCCTATAATTTAGATTTTAGAATCAATAAATATATAAAATTTAATCCATTAAAAATTTAACCATGTTGATATGATATTATTTTACTAAAAATGAGAATTCAACTCGATCTAGTGATGAACAACATTAGAATTTTTTTATGTTATTGCACTGAGATGCACATTGTACAATCTAGTATGTAAGAAAGGTGTAAGTATGTATGTCTATGCTCAAAATATACCTTATCATATACCTTAAATGTGAATGGTCATATATTTACCTTCCACAAAATTTTAGCCACATTAAAATTTCAAATTTTATATAATAATTTGTTATCATGTCATGTAGAAACCTTATTTAAATCTAATAAAATTAATATAAATAAATTTTATTACTATTAATATTAAATTATGAAAGTATCATATTAATGTTATTAATTTATTAATTTGGATTAAATATATTATTAAATTTAATATAATTTAAATTGTTATATTATAAATATATATTAAATATTTAGGATTTATTATTAGCTCCAAATTATATGGGGGGAAGAGCAAAGACCTAGAGTGATAGAGGTGGATACATAGAGGGGTGACAAGGGAGAGATGGAGATCAATGAGGGAGAGAGAATAGGTGAATAAAAGGAAAAAGAGAGGAGAGAGAGAGAGAGGGAAAGAAGGACAACAGAGAGAGGAGGACAAAGATATGGAGAGAGGGAGAGGAGGAGAGAGTGGAGGAGAAATAGAGGGGGAAAGAGATAGAGTTCAAGGAAAAGATAGGGAGGGAAGAAGAAAGATATATATAGGGAGAAAGGTGGAGAGAGAGAAGGGGAGTGACAAGGGAGAGATGGAGAGAGAGTGCATATGTTTGGGGGTGAGATAGTAAGACAAACAAGGAGAGATGGAGAGATGGGGGAGAGAGATAAGAGAGAGGGAGGAAGATAGTTTCAAAGTTGGAGGATGAAGAGAGAGAGAAAGAGAGAGAGAGAGAGAGAGAGAGAGATGAGGGGGAGATACAGAGGGATGTGGGAGATAGATGAAGGAAGAGAGAGAAGACTAGGGAGGGAGGGAGAGAAAGAGATTTGGAGTTGGAGGGGGAGAGAGAGGTAGGTAAGAAGAAATACATAGAGAGATAAAGGTGGAGGGAGAGAGAGAGGGAGAGAGGAGAGTAAGAGGGAAGAGACACAAAATTAGAGAGAGAGAGAGAGAGATATGGAGAAACAATGTGTATGTTTACGGGGTGATATAGAGAGATATGAATAAGTACATACATATAGATTTATAGATATAAATGGAAGGGGGAGAGAGGGAGGGAGATAAATAGAGAGAAGGAGGAGGGAGGTATATATCTATATATATATTAATTATATTATATATTATATTAAGAGGAGAATGTGTGTTTGGGGGACTGAGATAGAGAGAGAAAGGAGAGATGGAGGGAGATGTAGATACAGACGAAGGTGGGAGAGAAAGGGAAGAAAATTGTTTGCACTAGATGCATTGATTTTAGTGTAGACGTTGATCTCCAATCCTATTTGATTTCTTGAATTAAATACATTGATTTATTTGTAGATGTTGATTTCTAATTCTATTTGATTTCTTGCATTAGATGCATTGATTTCATTAACTTAGATGTTAATTTATAATCCCATTTGATTGCTTGCATTAGACGCATTTATTTCAGTGTAGATGTTAATTCGTAATCCTATTTCATTTCTAGCACTAGATGCATTGATTCGAGTGTAGATGTTGATTTATAATCCTATTTGATTGTTTGCATTAAATGCATTTATTTTAGTGTAGATGTTCATTTCTAAACCTATTTGATTGTTTGCATTATATGCATTGATTTCAATGTAGATGTTGGTTTATCATCCTATTTGATTGCCTGCATTTGATGTAATGATTTTAGTGAAGATGCTGATTTCTATTTTGATGTAATGAGATGTATGGTGTACATTAATTTCAAGGTAATGATATTTACACTGTGCATTCATTTCAACGTAAGCACAAAATATCTTGATGACATGCATTTATTTATATGTTATAGTAATTCAACCATAAATAAAATACTTGACTTTTCATCTCAAATAAAATGTTCACTTGATTGAAATGTTTTCTTTTTGAAATTGTAAATTATTTGTAATTAACTACATTCTTATTAAACTCTAATTTTTCATGCTTCATATTAGATTGTAAAAAGTGCAACAAATAGAACACACACACACATCATGTTATGACTAAGCTCTTATAGATAATCTCAAACAGAATAAAATCGAATAAAACTTATTTGTAACTTTTACATCTTCACATATTTGAAAATTGAATAAAATTATTTGAATCATAAGGAATTGATTGCAATACTTGGATAGCTAAGTAAATTTAGGAAAGTTGATAACATTATATAAAATTATATATATGTTATCATATATTATTTTTTGACCTATATTAAATTCCAATATGATTGACTTATATCATGCTAAGGCTAAGCACTTGTAGATAATATATAAAAATAATAATATTGAATAAAACTTATTTGTTGTTTACATGGCATATTTCAAAATTGAATAGAACTTAGTTCAATCCTATCTTTGTTTTTTAATTGAACCTTGAGATTTAAGAAATTGATTGAAATACTTAAAAAAGTTGACCATGTAATGGTATATGGGTGGGTCGCAACACTTTTCATATATAGATTTTTTATTATAATATGGATGACTTTATAGCTCAAATAATTTATTTTTGAAATTGGATTATATAATAATATACATGTTGATTGCAGTGAAAGACACTTTCTACAAGCCAATATGACGCATGAATGTAATTTTCTTTTCTGAATAAGATTAATCTATTAACAAAGTAAGGAGGTACAAATACAACGTGATTGAAGTCAAAACTCTGCTCTGAAGAAAGGCAGAACTGTCAAGAAAAGCAGATGAGAAGACTGTCTGTAGGTAGTGAGCTCATTGTTGTGTCGGTTTTCAGGACCCACGCAGGGGACCGGGCTGAGATTCACTTGATAATGCAGAATTAACAAAAAATGCCAAAAAACACCAGAAAACCACAAAACTGTTTGCATTACAAACTTTCCCAGTGGTGAGGGTCACACTGCACGAAGATGAGGCCTGGGTGAGCGAACTAGTCATCTGGAGGCTCTTCCTCAATATGGCACCAACCATAATCTCGCAAATCCCTTGCTTGAGCCACATTCTGAAGAGAGGGACCAGGGTCAATCGGCGCCATCACCACATCCTGAGCGCTGCGAACCTATACATTCAAATCCTGCCGAGACACATTTCCACTTCCCAGTTGGAGGGAAGAAGATGGAGCATAGATTGCCTCCGAACCTCCCGGATGAGATCCAGAGTCCTCTGTCTGATTATCTTCATGGAAAACCACTGAGATATGAGCAGTTATCCTAGGGCGATTCAGAGAGCTATTAAAGGTGAAGATTGCAGTGCCAGACGTGGAAGGAGGCCCATGGTGGTAGCTAGTGGAATGGAGCCGCCCTCTCCCACTACAGGTGCTGGGATAGCGGCCTACAAACAACTCACTGGAAAGGGAAGGCGAATCAGAGGATGAACTAGAAGGCGCACACCAGGGCTGGCCTTTTCGGCACCCCATTCTTTGGCGCAGACGAGGCATCTGGGAGAGAGCAGCAGCGAGACACCAGGAAGGCAGAGCAACAACAAGGACAGGGAAGTGGCAACAACTTTTCCAGCAGAACAGAAAAACTTCACAGCAGAGACCCAAGGTCCAGGAAGGGAGCCAACAGAAAAGCTGAAGTCTCTTCGCCAAGAGAACAGAGCTGAGCGCTGAATTATCCCTTCCTAGCAAATCCCGAGAGGCTTCAAGAATGATAGAGCTAACATCCCACAACCCGAAACTAGAAACGAGGCCATAGACAAGAAAATAAATCAACGAGACAAAGACATCGAAACAATAGCTCGAAACCCAGGAAAGTAATGAGAGGAGGAACAGAAGCCACTTTGCCAAGAGGGCCAAGCCAAGCAATAGAGTAACCTTCCCCAGCAAGTTCCGAGAGACCTCAGGAATGACCGAGTTCACATCAAACAACCAGAAATCAGAAATGAGACCAGAGGCGAGAGAATGAATCGAATGAAACAACAAAGACGAATTCACCACATACTTGAGACATCTCCTGGCCTTATCCTCCTCTGGCACGCCTTGGGATGCTCCTTCCATAACTATCACATTGAAGAACCCCGCCTTTTGATGCAGGCCAGAGCGTGTGGAGGGAAGAACCAGAGCTGTAGACATGATGTGAGAACTGGAGCCGCTGGAATGAGAGGGGATGAACCTTGCTCTGCTCGCATGCCAAGAGCCAACCGCCTTACCTTTATTTAATGTTCTGTACTGGGTGGGCAGGTGTCGATCTACCTCGCCCCACCCCTATCCCTTCATATTTAAGGCCACCTCAAACACCCGCATCCGGGAGGGCAACATCCTTTTGGACCAGAATTTTGCATTCCTGTTCTTGATCATGTTTCAGAATTATGTCTAGAGTCCTTGTGACTAGAGTGTGCTTAGTTTCCACCCCGAAAATGGCCAGTAAATCAACGACCTTGTTACCTTCCCTCTTAACATGATTGAAGATGATGGCCTGATTGTTGTGAAGCGATTGCTCTATGGCATCCAATCTGGCTTCGAGTTTCCAACTATTGCCAATTTTCCTCGCATGAGTCCCATTTAGGAGTTGTTTGGCCATGTTGATGAGGATTAGGGAATCACCTTTGATTTCCAGGGGATGGAAGTTGTGTTTCCAGGAAAGGAGAAGTCCTTGCTAGAGACCCTCCAATTTAGTCGAGTTGTTAGTGTCCCATCCTATGTTTCTAAAGTATATGAGGAGAGGCAAGCCTTCATGATTTCTGAATATGCCACCGAATCCTGCTTTTCCAGGGTTGCCCTTTGAAGCTCCATCAAAGTTGAGCTTGAAAGTGTGCTTTGGAGGGGGTGTCCATGAGTCCTTTTTTTATGTTGATGCTCTCTGAGGGGACTTGATTATGAGTTCCCTGTGGGAGTTTCATGTTCCAGTTTGCCCAGATGGCTTTCTCATTTGCAAGAGTGGGAAAGTCGTCCAGAAACCAAGTGCGAAGCGCTAAGGTCTCTTTGAGGTTGAGATAGAAGTTGCTCCAGATGATCTCTAATGGAGTACTTTGATCTTTGAATATGCGCTTGTTCCTTTCTTTCCAAATGGACCAAAGGAGGAGTCCAGGAATCATTCTCCATAATTGGTTGAGAATTTCACTTTTGTAAGGGTTCTGTTTCCCATGGCGTATGGAGTTGGTGATGTCATCAGACACTCTGCATCTTCTTTGACATCGAAAGCTAGCCTTCTCCCACAGTTGGTCGGCAAGGGTGCATGAGTCTAGAAGGTGCTGGAGCATTTCCTCCTGAGAGTTACAGTTGGCATAGATTGAGGGCCCATGAAAGTTTCTTCGCCTAAGTTTGTCCCAAGTGAGTATTTTTCGGTGCCCAACAAGCCAGAGGAAGAGAGAGACTTTGGGCTAGGTGCTTGGTGACCAGATTCTACCCCATATGGGATCTAGGGGCGTTGGATCTGTGCAAATGATTTTATAAGCCTCTTTGGTGGTGAAGGTTCCTCTAGGCGAGTAACCCTATCATATAATATCCTTTCCTTTCGGAGTATCTAATTCATCGATTTTGGAGCTCCCTCTCCAGATCCTTCTTAGTTTGGTGATCCGCGTTCCTGATTATCCTGTCACTTTGCTTCCATTGTCTATACCCTTGTTCTGTCTCCTGAGTCCAATACTTCCAGACCTCTTCCTGTTGCTGCTCCTCCCAGGAGTGGCCTGGAGGCTATCTAAGGATGCTGTTGAGCTTTGGTAGTTGGTTCCAAGAGTCCATCCAAAACCGAGCTGTTCTGCCATTTCTTACTTCCCAAAAACTGTGTTGTTGGATCAACAAGAAGTGTTGTTTAGCAGCGTTCCATATGAGTGAACCTTTTTCAGTGGGAGTGAATCTAATGAGCTCCTCCTGTGGTCTATTATTGGCGTATTTGGCAGTCCAAATGGCTGCCCATGGCTTGTTGGGGGTAGAGAGCCATTGCCACCAGATTTTTGCACACATGATAGCATTGATGTGATTGGGATCCCTCAGACCAATACCCCCTTTTTCTTTAGGCTTACAAGCTGTAGTCCATTTTACCAAGCCCCATTTGCGATTTGTACCTGTAGCCCCCCAAAGAAAGTTGCGTTGTAGAGCCTTTATTTTTTTAATGACCCATTTGGGCGCTGCAAGGATTGAGAATAGGTAGAGCGGCATTGCCTGTAGAACAACTTTGATTAGCACCAATCAACTAGCTATGTTCAGAGTTCTATGCGTCCATAAATTGAGACGTGATTCAAGTTTCTCAAGGAGCATACGCCAGGAGGCATGCTTGATGGTAGAATCAATAAGGGGGGCTCTGAGGTATTTAGAAGGTAGTGAGTCTATGGAGAAGCCCAAGATACGAGCTATGGAAAGCTGAGTAACAAGGGGAGTGTGAAAGAAGAAGATCTACGATTTAGCCTTGTTGATACTAGTTCCTGAAGCCTCAAAGAAGTTATTCAGAAGGGATTTTAACAAAGAAGCTTCCTGAACTGAAGGGTATCCAAAAAGCATGTTGTCATCAACAAACTGTTGATGAGTGATTGTTGGCAAGTTGTGAATGGATAAGCCTTTGAGTTGTTGGGAGAGGAGGGCTTGTTTGGTGTGGCGGCCCAAGCCTTCCGCCATTAGCATGAAAAGGAATGGGGAGAGAGGATCTCCTTACCTAATTCCTCTTAAGGGATTGAAAGGACGGGATGGGATACCATTTATGGGGATAGAGAAGAAAGTTGTAGAGATTAGGTTCAGAATCCATCGTATCCACATTGGAGAAAATCCAAAAGTAGTTAACATTTTTTGTATATATGTCTAGCTTAGCTTATCAAAAGCTTTTGAGAGGTCAAGCTTGAGAATCATACCTACCTGTTTGGTGTGCTTGAGGGAATGTATGATTTCATGCGTGAGGATGGTGCTGTCCAAGATCTGTCTTCCTTCCACATAGCCAGATTGTTCAGGCGAAATGAGCAGGGGTAGTAGCGGCTTTAACCTGTTGGCAATGACTTTAGATATCACTTTGTAAATTACATTGCATAGAGAAATTGGATGAAATTTGTCCGGAGTACTGGTGCTCTCTTCTTTAGGGATGAGCAAAATGAAAGTTGAATCGAGAGAGGGCAGAAGCCAATGAAGAGTACGCGATTCCTCCACCACTAGCCATACCTCTTCTTTTGTCAGCTCCTAGAAAGAGTGGAAGAAAGTAGTAGTGAAGCCATCCGGGCCAGGGGCTTTGCCCTCCTTGAGTTGGTTCATTGCTGCATCCACCTCCTGTGGCGAAATTGGGCGCAAAAGGAGTTCGTTGTGTTCTTCTGTGATAATTTTCGGCACATTTTGAATGATTTTTTCTATAGCAGGTCATCTATCTATTTGGGGCTCTTGATGAACCTACTGGAAGTGTCTTATAAACTCCTGCTCGATCTCTACATGATTTTCCACTCTTTTCCCTCCTTGCTTCTGAATGAAAGAGATGGTGTTGTGCATTCTTCTCTGAATTGTGGTTCTGTGGAAGAATTTAGTGTTCCTTTCTCATTCTTTCAACCATCTAATCCTGGATTTCTGCTTCCATAGTATTTCCTCCTGCTTTCTCCTCTCCTCCAGTTGATTGTGAATGCATTGTTCCTGTGCCAAGGTCCCTTCATTGTATCCCTTTGTGATTATTTGTTGCTGGAGCTCTCTCATTTCCTTGTTTAGATCCAGCTATGCCTGAAAAATATTACCAAAAGTCTCTTGATTCCAACGCTTGATTCGGGATTTGAGAAATTTGAGTTTCTATTGAAATTGAGACATTTTTGATCCCTCTGGTGGAAGGAAGTTGTTCCAGGTAGATTTGATGAAGTCTTTGAAGGCGGGATGGGTGAGCCAGAACGCTTCGAAGCGGAATGGTCACCTGGTGGCGTTGCCCGGTCTTTGCCACTGGAGGGAAATAGGCCAATGATCAGAACCTGAATAAGGGAGAACTGATGCCGCTATGTCACTGCCAAGATGCACCGCATTGTCAGAAATGAGGAATCTGTCTAGTTTGGATGCGATTTGTTGCCTCCCAGCCCTGCGATTGCTCCAAGTGTGCGTGCCATTGCAGAATTGCAGGTTTAATTAATAAATTGGTTTGGATGAATTCTTTAAAGTGGCCATTTTCCTGCTCCAGCTTAGCTCAGCCTCCTTGCTTTTCCTCTAGCCTAGTGATCATGTTGAAGTCTCCTCCAATGATCCAAAGAGGATGGACTCTATTAATATTAAGCGCTTCTATAGTGTTTAGTAAAGCTATTTTGTTGCCTGCTTCCCGTGGGAAGTATACGTTGGTAAGATGACCATGGATGTTGGTGCTGATAATGTGAAAAGTAGCCTGAATAATGTGATGGGATGCATGAATGTCTTAAAGCGTTATCTCTTGCATGTTCTAGGCAATAGCCAGTCCGCCTGAGGCACCCGAAGCATCCATTGCTACTGAGTGACAACTTGGCCATGCTCTAGAGAGAATGTTTCCACGAGTGATATGGTTACATTTCGTTTCTTGAAGAAAAAAATCTGTGGCTGCTCCTACTTTATCATGTTTTTTATCATTCTGAGTTTCCCTGGGCTGTTGAGCCGTCTTAAATTCCATGAAGTAAGCTTCATGATTCACTACTAGTGGTGGGCTTGTAGTACTTTGTCAACTTAGCATACCTGCCTGAGTCAACTAGGATTTTCCCTATTGCAATAGTTCATTGGATATCTGTTCTTCTCCCCCTCTTTTTGGAGTCTTTAGGGAGGAAGCCGCCATCCCAATGACTTCTCGGTTGAATGCCTAATTGTTGTTGCTGGTAAGCCCTGGAAATGATGACTTCCAGTGTGTTGCACTGATGCTTTGGAATCTTGTCATAGTCCTTCTTTCTACATGCTTGTTCGAGCTCAAGAATGTCAAGTCCTCCCAAATCAATACTTTCCGGTTCTTTGTCCATTTGTTGTGTCTGGCTCTTTTCTTCTGAAGTGATTACTAAGCTCAAGGATTGACTAGGGAAACCGTCAACATCCATATCATTTGCTTTCCAATTCGAGACCTTTCTGGCCTCCTTAGGGGTTCCATTGATGTCATTAGGGGGCGAGGGGTGGGAGAGGAACTAGAAGGAGGAGGGATTGCAGATGAGATGATAGGCGTAGGGTTGGGCATCGAGTTCAGAGGTTGATCTTCTGAGGTTTTAGCAAGAATTTCAAAGCTGTTGCTTGTAGAAGGAAAGGAGGCAGCGTCCTGCTGGGGTTTTTTCCCCGAGGAGGGTTTTTTGTGCGATCTTTTGTGATTTGCTACTTTGGTGAAGCCATCTTGGGCTGGCTTGTCTGAGGGATCAGAGATTTGGGGTTTGGCATTTAGAGGAAAATCCCGAAAAAGATGCCCATGAGCATGAAACTTACGACAGTGAAAGGGTACATGTTCATAATCCAAGGGTTGAATCCATTCATAGTCATCATGGAAGAGACTTACCAAGTCTAGAAGGGCCTTCTCTAGGCCCAGGAAGATGCAAATACGGGTGTAGGATGTGTATCTATGCAGCTTCGTCTCTTCGCCGATTTTATGAACTCCCCCAGCCCATTTCCAATGTCTTTGATCGAATCCTCATCCCAGTATTCCTTTGGAAGCGAGTACATCCTGATCCACACTGGTGCCCAGTTGAGGTCCTCCTTGTCCGGGTTAAATCTCTCTACCCATTCCCTTAAAAACAACCCTGCAGAGTTGAAAAAATAGGGCCCTTCATCCATGATTCTATTCCTATCTTCAATGCAAATGAAGATCGCAGTAAAGAACCCCTTTGGTCCTAGCTGCAGGGTGACATGACCCTTGGGTTTCCATTTGGCAGAGATCCATCCTTGCAAAGCTTTTTCTGTCGGCTAGAATCCAATAAATTTTCCAATGAGCGCATGGTCCTTCATATACTGGATTCGCCCATTGATTCTGTGACTGGGAAGTTCTATCTTGGGCCTTTCAGCGGCCATGGGTTTGCATGTCTTCGAGGTGACCTTGGGTGTTTCCTCTTACTCTATTTTCCCTTCTGGTTTCTCGCTGCACCTGTCTGACTGGCTAGTAGAAGCATTTGTCTTATCTTGTAGTGGGGACTCTCTATTGTCCGCCTCTTCTTGTTCTGGCCCAAAGGGCAAAGTTCGTGGTTATGCTAGAGGCTCACAATTAGAGGTGGGGGAGGGCTTTGAAGCCCCCCCAGGGAGATCCATTGCCGTGCTGTTTAAACCAGGGGAATGATGTCGTGCTTAGGTAGGCGACCGTCCGGAGGAGGAAGAGAATATGCAGTCTGTGCCGTTGCAGAGAATCGCAGAAACCCTAGTTGTAGAACGAAAAAATCACATTCAAGTTCCTTTTTGAAGCATTATTGTAATTATTTTCATGCTCAAAATTAAATTCATACATGATATATTTTAGTTCATTTTAGGTATCAAAGTGTCTTGCGTCATAGTAAGATTGTACTTATATCATATTATGACTAAGCTCTTGTAGATGACCTCAAATGAAATAAAATTTAATAAAACTTATTTCAATTGCAATTGTGTTTTTTAATTGAACCTTGAGATAGTCAAGTAAATTTAGGAAAGTTCATATTTAATTTTATATAAAATTATAGATACATATATCATTAAATTATTTTTGGTATATTAAATTCCAATACATATGACTTAAATGCCATTTTATGACTAAGCTCTTGTAGATGACCTCAAAATAAATAGAAGTGAATAAAATTGAATAAAACTAATTCGTTGTTTACCAAACACCTTTTGTAATTAAATTTAAAACGTATTTCAATCCTATTTGTATTTTTTAATTCAACTATCATATATCTTAGTTCATTTTAATTATCAAAGTGACTTGCAACATAACTTAAGATTGCACTTATTTTCTTAGTTTATGAAACTAGAAATAAAAATTGTTATATTTTTTAATAAAAGTTATAGTATATAGATTTTTTTTTTTAAACTAGCGAAATAATTTTAACAGATCCATAAACTTAAAAAATTAATGAACATCCATAAACCAGGTTAATACAAATCCATAAACTGAAATAACAAATGTATCAATAAGATATCCATATGAAAATATATACAAATTAGAAATATCGCATGAACATCTATAAATTGAAATAATAAGCATTCATAAACTGAAATAATAAGCATCCATAAACTGAAATAATAAGCATCCATAAACTAAAATATTGTCCATATATGAAAATATATAAAGTCGGTATCACATGTGAATGTGCCCTATGAAATGAGCTTGAAAATATACAAACTATCCACTCTAAGTACCACTAGAACTCTTATGTGAGCTTCGCTACATAAAGTAAGTGTCCATAATCTGGTAATGTAATATAACACATTCAAATTCAAACTAATAAGATCATTATTTGTAAAAAATAAAAAATATGGAAATAAATTATTTTGAACCACAGATATCTATATCTATATCTATCTATATATATATATATATCTATATCTATATCTCTCTCTCTCTATATATACACACACACACACACACACACACACACACACACACACACACACACTAACCTAACTCAAGTCTAAATGCAAGTCAGATAGGATGGGGGTTTGATGATTCTGGGTTTGGTGCTCCCCTACCTGTGGCTCAAATATTGGGTTTGCATCGATGGAAGAACATCTTCAATGCCTCTATACACATCATCCCACTCATGCATCCACATAAATATGACATCGAAAATGCTCTACATATGATCATGTGTACACTATGGAGAGGACAAATTATAATTAGTCTAAATATTCATTAGCATGCATGTAACTTAAAAAAATGTTGAAATATTAGGAATATTTTTTTTTACCTCAACTGCTGGTCCATGTGGTTGTACATATTGACTCTCATCCACTTGAGTTTTATGAGTTGGAGGGGGAGGTGGAGGAGAATGTTGAATTTTCTAAGTCTATCCGTTAGAAAATTAATCTGTGTTCTACTGGTTTATTTCTTCTACTTGTTTAAATTTGAACAAGTTATTTAATACATTTAAATATTGAAATAAACACAATACAATCACAACATCTATAGATCATCAACTGAATGAAAACAAGAACACAAGTGACACCGTTATTTTTGGACAAATGTCCCCGGAAAAATCCAATGCGCGAAAACTAGTGCAGCTATTCAAAGTGTTATATTATTATGTAGTCTTTCTAAGTAAAATTGGGTGCCTAACTGACTCACTCGACAGAGAAAAATACATGGCAACAATACCTATATATTCGAAAACAGGGTTTTAGAAAACCTGTCCCACGAAACCCTCTCTGGCACAACTGAAGCTCAACACTGGCCCTTCCGGCCTCTACGTCAGCCTCCTGCTGACTTGTGTTAGCCCTAGGACCCTTTGTGTCAGACCTATGAGGCACTGCGTAGCCTTTGGGAGCCTTTGTGTCATTCCCTCTACCCTCTGCATGGATGACGTAGTCTCTCTAGGCTTTGCGTTCCCTCTACTGGGCTCTGCGTAGCCTGGAATGACTGTTGATCTCGCTCTCTTTGCTTTTGTGTTGGTCTCCTAGTATTGTCCCTACCTCTCTACCTCTTACTCACTGCCCCTCGCTGCTAATCACTAATTCAACTTTTCTTAGCAACCTCGCTCTAGCAAAATGAATGGTTGATCACTCTAATGTATTTTCCCACTGACCCTCAAGCCTCTTCTTATACTTTTCTCGTTGGTCCATCAACTACCGAGATTAAATCTCTAATCAATGGCTAAGATTAGATTTGGTTTGATCCATGACTTTTGGAACCTTCTAACCCAGTTTTATATTAATACCCATTAATATTTTAATTTTCCTAAGTTTAGACTTAGGAACTCTATTAAAAATATTAATTATTTTAATATCTCCCAAACCGGGTACAATTAGTCCAAACCATTTTTGGGTCTTGGAGACTTCATGTGCTTTAGCCTCTCCACCAGTTTTCATGGCTAGAGCACATCTGATGCTACCCAAAATCAACACTCCCTCTTAGCGAGGACTGTGCTCTAGTAATACTCCTCAGTTAGCACTACCCTGATCATCTGACACTGGTCCCTATGCTGATGTTAGGCCTCCTTGCCCAACATCCTCTGTGCTACTGCATCCTATACTACTACCCATGGCCCTACCACTGCCACTATTGCATTCGTACGATAACTTCCTCTGCATCCATGTTGTTGCTGGTCCATCCTCCCAGCACTGCATTTGCACTACATCCCCCTCTCATCATGCTACATCATGATATTGTATATTGCTACTGCACTGTAACTTAGTTACTGGGAAGTAAGTAACTGATACACCCAACTGCTGACATCCCTGTCAGGCTAGAGACACTACCGATGCTAAAGCTTCCCCTGGTGCTAACAAGTGCTCCCTCTACTAGCCTTTGCACTGCTGCAAGAACTCCCTACATCTCTCATCGTTGCACACCTCTCTGTGCCATCCTGCACTAGTGCAACACTCCCTTGCCTCTCATACTGTTGTAGCCTACTAGCCTCACACTGTCGGGGACTCCAGCACTATAGCACTTCTGCCATTTCATCTGCATCCTCTCTACTGACATCAACCAGTCCTATTAGTCCTCTTTTGGGCTCCCGTAGCAAGGTATAATCCAAGAGGTTGGGTGCCTCATGGATCTTGCCCCTCATTGCCTGTAATCCTCCTGAGTACAGCTCGATGCCTCTGCACTTCTTCTCAAGTGGCACATGAGCACTCATGGCACAATCATCATCCTCCTTAACTTCTTTCTTCGCCTTTGCTGGCACTACCTTCGAGTTAGAAGCCTCTCCCTTACTCTTCTTCCTTAGACATTGGTTCAAAAAATGACCCAGTTCCCCATAATGGAAGCGCTTGACCTTGGAGAGGTCCTTCTTCTTCCTCTTCTCCTACTTTTTCATAGATGCTAGAGCTACATCCTCTTCTTCCTCCTTCTTGATCTTGAGCCCTTTGCCACTACTCCCTGTCTTGGTCAACCGTCTGATCTCTTCTTAACAAAGAGTCACCCACAGTTCTTCCCAATCCAGAAGACTCATCTTGCCCAGTATGATTTGGACAAATACCTCCCAATCCTTGGAGACTGTGTTAGGTGCGGTCCTCACCATCAATTCCTCATCTGGTGTGGTCCCTATGGAAGTTAGCTAGTCACAGATCTCTTTCAACTGACCGAAGAAGACATCTATCTGCTCTCCCTTCTACATCTAGTATTCACTTGGCTGATTCTCCAGGAGAATCTTCCTCTGCATGGAAGCATGTTGATACAATGTCTTCAAAGTGTCGCACATCTCATTTTCTATTTCCTTCTCGGCAATATGTGGTACCACGTGATCGTTGACCCCATCATGGATGATGCACTTTTCCTTAGCCATTTCCTCCTCATACCTATCATTTGCTACTGAGTCAACTGGGATAACCATCATTCTAAAGGAAAAGCCCTTGATGCGATGTCTATCTAGAATGGACAAGATCTTGGCCTTCTAGACCACAAAGTTGGACGCTCCATCCAACCTATCTTGATCTCTCAGTCCATTCATGACCATCTCACTACTCTTGTTTCGACTCCTCCGAGTCTCTCTACTTCCCTCCTGGTAGTCCTCTGTTCGACTCCTACTGAGTCTCTATACTTCCCATCTAGAAGTTCTCTTATGGACTCCCTCTGAGTCCTGATTTCCCTCCTGGAAATCCTTCTACCAACGTCATGTTGCCCCACTCTGATCGTCTGTGAAACTGCAACACTAATCCATATTCCTTGGCTAGAAATCTGCCTTGGCAGCAACTCACTCCACCTATGTCTTGCCCTGTTAGGTACTGTTTTGACCATAGTACCCCACCAGCTTCGTTTTGCAAACTACCCATAGCCTCCTATGCTCCAGCAACTAAAGGATTGAGCCTCTAAGCTCTGCGCAATCTGGGCGCTGACAAAACAACTCCCTCAGCCAACTGCGTAAGCCCACCTAGCCTCTGTGTGGCTCTACGTGAGCCTGTTTCTACCCTCCTTAGCCTATGTGCTGCCTCTTTCTGGCCCAGACTGATGACGCAGTCCCTTTGCGTCAACCCTTCCTATGTTACTTTTACAAGGATCAACTACTGCCACTTGAGACAGCTGATTCTACTGAAAATTCTCAGCTCAGCTGATGCCTCCAGCTTTCTTGTGATTTGTAACCACGCTTTGATACCATGTTGAATTTTCTAAGTCTATCCATTAGAAAGTTAATCCGTATTCTGCTAGTTTATTTCTTCTAATTGTTTAAATTTGAACAAGTTATTTAACACATTTAAATATCAAAATAAAAACAATACAGTCACAACACCTACAAGTCATCAACTTAAAGAAAATAAGCACACAAGTGACACCATTATTTTTGGACAAATGTCCTCGGAAAAATCCAATGCAGGAAAACGGTGTAGCTATTCAGAGGGTTATATTATTATGCAGTCTTTCTAAATACAATTGGATGCCTAACTGACTCACTCGATAGAGAAAAATACATGCCAACAATACCTCTATATTCGAAAATAGGTATTCAGAAAACCTATCCCATGAAGCCCTCTCCAGCACAACTGAAGCTCAGTGCTAGCCCTTCCGGCCTCTACGTCAGCCTCCTACTGACCTACGTCAGCCCCAGGACCCTCTGCATCAGCCCTCTGAGGCACTTCGTAACCTTTGGGAGCCTTTGCATCACTCCCTCTGCCCTATGCATGGATGATATCGTCTCTATGGGCTTTGCGCTGCCTCTACTGGGCTCTACGTAGCCTGGAATGACTGTTGCTCTCACCCTCTCTGCTTCTATGTTGGTCACCTAGTATTGTCCTTGCCTCTCTGCCTCATATTCACTGCCCCTCGCTACTGATCACTGATTCAACTTTTCTTAGCAACCCCGCTCTAGAAAAATGAATGACTGATCACTCTGGTGTATTCTCCAACTGACCCTCAAGCCTCTTCTTATACTTTTCTCGTTGGTCCATCAACGGCTGAGATTAAATCTCTAATCAACGAATAATATTAGATTTGGCTTGATCCATGACTTTTGGAACCTTCTAACCTAGTTTTATATTAATACCCATTAATATTTTATTTTCCTAAGTTTATACTTAGGAAATCCATTAAAAAAATTAATTATTTTAATATCTCCAAAAGCGAGTAAAATTTGTCCAAACCATTTCCGGGTGTTAGAGATCTCATGTGCATTAGCCTCTCCAATAATTTTCATGGCTAGAGAACATCTGATGCTACCCAAAATCAACAGAGAATCCATTGAAACATGCACTTGTGGATGATGGATTGGCTAACCAACTACCCCCACGAGTGACCTCATAAGCTCATCCATGTATTTGGAGCCCTAGGCCTACATGTTGTCATGAAATTATATTAATGTAAATGCAATATAATATGAACTAAATTAATATAAATAATTGTTCATAATTTGACAATAAGAATCAAATGTTTCATATATTTATGTACCTAGTCTATATCATGTGGGTCATGCACTCTCCGAGTGTAACAGATGACATCACGACACATACATACATATGACAAAATCTAGTCATGGGTAAACTCACAAGAAATGAATCAACATATAAAATCATTGGCGGCTCATGGGGCAATGGTGGTGGTCCACTGATTTCACCACGCAATGCAACACACACACTAACCAATGATGTCTGTATGCTATCTAAAATGGTATCCCTGGTCTCAACACCAAGTTGTGATGGCTCGTCTTGCTCTATCAGTAATACCACACTCTAAGACAGTAGTGGCAACAATCTCAGTGGTGGTGGTACATGCCCAGGGTCCCGATGAGCCCCCTCACAATCATGTAGATGTCCAAATCTAGCTCCATAATAACGAGATCCAATATCAATGTAATTTGGCCTTATATGTAGTACAAAATCTACATATATATGCTTGGAAAAATAAAGGTTGACTTGGTCATGGTGGGGGAACTGGCTCCAAGTTACAATAAATCAATCATACACAAAAGGGGTTGAGTGGAATCAAACATTCTTAAAATATTTGAGTGGAATCAAACCTTTATGTCTAGTAGGGAAATCCATATGGATGTTGAACAACTCCTCATGAACATCAATGCTCTTGGTGGCCTCTTGCACCACCTCCCAAGTATGTGGGCCTCTAACCTAATGCCTCCTAATCCTCTGTATGGAATATAGGAAACAACTTTGTGGGCCCAAGCTCCAGTATGATTTAATCAACTTATTGATGCTTTCTAGAATCAAAGACAAACTATGACTAGTAGGTGAACTAGAAAGGATGTTGTGCAGTGCATGTGTGATCCATGTATGTTGGGTTGTAACATCCTCCAATTGATATTAGTTGTAGCATTTTCCCACATAGGGATCGACGCTGCATTGTGATCATCACCTTTGCCCAGCGAAGGGTTTGCAAATCATAAACATAATTTAACAAACTAGAAGCATAATAACATGTACATTAAATTCAAACACACCAGTTGAAGATGATTTAAAAATTAAACAAAATTTGAAGACATAAACACATAAAGTTTAAGGAGTATTTGGAAATGCAAGTGTACCTGAAACAGGTGAAGAAGGTTCAATATCGGTAGCATGATCAACAATAGAGGCAAAAACACTACCTTTGACACTCCAACTAGAATCAAAGGCTAGATACATGAGTGGAACATGCACTTTAGGTGGGCTACATGATTTATCATCAGCCCCGACCATGTATATGAGATCCCTCCACATTTTGACGATTTGTGGTTGGGGGATGTACATGAGATGCCTCTGCATATTACATATAATACATATAAACTAATCCAAGAAAAAAATGTTAACTAAATTATTACTTGTAATACATATAAACTAATTTCCAAAAAAAAATGTTGACTTAGATAGAATTTTGACAATAAAACCATTTATAAACTCAAGTAGAATAATCTAGCATGAAGTCCTAAACTTTAGAGTCCATTTTTGGACAATTTATTAACCAAAGTATTATTAGAAATTAATTAACGAAGCATTGAAATACATAAAGTATTGTGGAAACACAAAGACATAAATGCATAAAACAAGAGATACACACATATATGTGGTTCACCAAATTTGGGCTATGTCCATGGAGAAACATGCAGTCCTTCTTTTAATATTATATAGCAAAGTGAAGAGATACAACCTATAGTAGATCTGTTGTAATTTTCTCTTCACTCTCACATAGCATCCTATCTCTCTCTCTCTCTCTTAGAATAATAATACACAACCCCAATACAATTCTCTCATAAAACCGAGGGTTGCCTTCTAGGGAAAAAATGCCTAAATTAAAATAACTTCTACCATTAGATCATCCACCTAATGAATAACTCAGATTGGCTACGAAATTACAATAATTTACAAGGAAAAGTTTCATCTATTTTTAGCTTCGAGGCATTGACCTCGAACTCTTGCCAGGGGGGCTTATAAAAGTTTTTGTCACTCCCCCCTAGACCTCCCTGACAATGATTAAATGGGTTGAATTTCCACCCTATTAGGAACATTGATCCAACATGACTAAAACAAAAACCTTTGAACAATCAAGAAGATAATCAGGGTCCACACCCAACAATCTCCCACTTGGAGATTGATTATAGCAACTCCACTACTGCTTCACTTTTTGGAAAATTCTTCCATTTTGGACTTGGTTATTTCTCATCTTTAGAATCATACTTTAAGACCAATTGAAACTGAGGAGGATCTCAGTTTCTCCCTAGTTACAACTTTTGTTAACATGTATGCAGGATTATGGCTAGTGTGTATCGTTTCTAGCTTCAACTATCCATCTTCCAACTTGAGTTTTATATGTTTAGTCTTGGAATTAAATTCTGAGTTCTTTACAAGAAGAATGGAACTTTGGCTGTCACTATATAACCGCCCCATCTTTTGCTTCTTGCCTAATTCATCCATAAAACTTTATAACCAAATCATTTCTTTACTAGCCTATGTAGCAACAACAGACTTTGCTTTGATTATTGAAAGTGCAACAGTGTTTTGCAATTTTGAGACACAATTGACCGTTGATCCACCTATAGTAAACACATACCCTATGGTGCTCCTCCTATTATCTCTATCACCTACCATATATGCATTAAGATATCCTTGTAGAGCAATATTTAAACCACCAAAGCATAATGCTTGATTTGTGTTACCTCTCAAATACCTGAGAATCCACTTCACTACTATCCAATATTATTTTCCTAGGTTGTTCACATACCTACTTACAACTCTCATTGCATGTGAAATATCAAGCCTTATGCATACCACTTCATACATTAAGCTTACAACTCCTAGTGCATATGGAACTTTACACATATAATCCATTTATTCCTGAGCCTTGGGATACATCTCCTTATGTAGTTTGAAATGGCTAGCTAAAGATGTACTAATTGGTTTTTCATTCTGCATATTAAATCTTTCCAACACCTTTTCTATGTACTCACTTTGAGATAATGTTAATTTGTGATTTTTCCTGTCTCTAGTTATTCTCATACCAAGGATCTGTTTTGCAACACTCAAATCCTTCATTGCAAATGAATTGCAAATTTTCCTTTAAGTACATTTTTTTTATGCATGTTAGATCCCACAACAAGCATGTCATCTACATACTATAGCAATATAATATAGCTTCCATAATTTTGTTTATTAATATAAACATAGTGATCAAAATGACATCTAGTATAACCTTGTTCAGACAATAACCTGTCAAATTTTAGATACCATTGCCTTGGAGCTTGTTTTAGGCCATACAAGCTCTTCTTCAACCTGCACACTAATTTCTCCTTCCCTTTGACCTCATACCCTTGTGGTTGTTGCATACATATTTCTTCCTCCAAAACCCCATGGAGAAAAGTTATCTTTACATCTAATTGTTCAAGATGCAAATCTTCTATTGCCACTAGACTTAAAATAATTCTAATTGAAGTCATTTTAACAATAGGAGAAAAAAATTCATCAAAGTTTATACCTTTGTTTTTTGCAAATCCCTTCACCAAAAGTCTAGCCTTATACATGTGTTTTCCTCCATCTTCTTCCTTCAACCTATAAGCCCATTTATTCTATAATGTTTTTTTTACCTACAAGGAACTTGACTAAGTCCCAAGTCTGGTTATGCATCAAGGAGTCCATCTCTTCTTCCATGGATTTCTCCCAGTTCTTCCTAGTTTCTACCTACATTTCTTCTTCATGCCTTTCCTGTTCACCAGAATCAATCAAAAACACATAATATAATGAAGAGTATTGTTTAAGGGGTCTACTTATCCTAGTAGATCTTGTAACACCACTTTCAGGTGTTTATGTGCTTTTTTCTATTGTCGTTTCTATTGTTGTTGTGGCTGCTGAGCATTATGCTTTTCAACAACCTTTACTTTTTATGTGATCTCATCAAGCACGATGTATTCTTTGTTTTCTTTTTCTTGTTCCTTTCCCTGCATTTGATCCTTATACAAGACCTTTTCATTAAATATGGCATCTCTGCTCCTAATGATTTTGTGATTTTCATAATCATGTAAGTGATAACCAAAATCATTAACACCATATCCAATAAAGCTACATTGCTTTTTTTTTTTTTCTAAGTAAAGGCTAATTCTATTAATAAAAGTAAAAATATAGTTACAGTGCGGTTGAGACCTCAGAGGAGGTCCAAGACTATCCAACAAGACAAACAAACTGTCCCAGGGTTGGGATTAACCAGATACAAAAGCCCCGGGCTATATAGAAAGAACTGGCCAGAGTGATAGACCTCAGAAAAGGATAGATGATAAGCTATGACCATACTATCTGAACTTCCCAGATATTCATGAGCAAAATTACAGAGCCAAAAACTTGAAACTATAACAGAACTACATGCCTAATGCAGAAAGACATTGACAGAAGCCATATAGGCATAACAAAATGGACTGAAGAGCAGAGAGAGGAGCAGGGAAGTAGACATGGCCCAGGAGTCTTCAGGCAGCAATATCATGTTCCGGAATTTCCTCCTCCATGGGGCAAGGATAGCCCATCCACGTGTCATCAACATTATCCTTAATAGTTGAACTGCTACCATCTGGAGGAGCTGCCAACTATCGAATGCTATCATAACCACTTGCCGGGTGAGCAGAGGTTGGGACATCCTGTTGATTGCCGTCTGGAAGCTTGGAGACATCAGTGTCATTTCCTCCAGCCTGCAAATCTCCACAATTGAACCCAAAACCAACATCTTCGCCCTGCTGCGCGCTTTCTTCCTGAGACTGCGTTGTTGAGGTGTTCACTGCAACAGTGGGCCAAGCTTCTTCCTCTGAGAAAATAACCATAATGTTGGCTGAGAGAACAGGTTGATTGAGGCGACTGTGAAACGTGAAATGGGTAGTTTGAAAAGAGTTGTGCGGTAGAGGCCTCCGAGTATCTAAGGTAGGGGAAGCTGAAAGCAGAGGAATAACAGGCGGAGAAGCAGGCTGAGAGTGCGCACGGCCTCCATGACTGCCACCTCAGCGACAACTACCTTGACGACACACCGTTGTCAAAGTAACAAGGCAGCTTGGAGGGGATGAAGAGCAGGACGAAGCAAAGCAGATGCCGGTGTGAGGGTGCTTGTAACGCTTTAAGAACCAGAGATTCAGCGCCACCTTAGAAGCATTGCAAGGATGCGAAACCGGAGGCAGTCCAATGGAGGGAGGCCAGAGGTAAATATTAACAGAGAGAGCCAAGGCAGCCATTAAAGGAATACTAGGTGAAATGTCTCGAACCCACTACGCATTCAATTCCTCATGGAAATTGATCTGTTGGGACTTAATATAGTCCATTTCCATCCTCGGGAGGGCTTGGGTAGGTGTGCTGTCCTGCCACCTGCTGTACCAGTTGCCATCATAACACGAAGCCATCATAAATATTGTTTTAATGCACCCGCATCCGGGTAAAGCTACATTGCTTTGATTTTTATTCAAGATTTGTTGTATTTTCTTCATTAATGTGAAAAATTGCTTCACAACCGAAAGTATTTAAAAATGAGTAGTTTACCTTTTTACCTATCAATGCCTTCTCTGTAATACCACCATCCAAGGAAATTGAAGGCCCTTTGTTTATTAGATAAACAACAATATCTACAACATCTACCCAAAATTGTAAGGACAATCCTACATGAAATCTCATGCACCTTGCACACTCCATGAATTTCATGTTCATCCTTTCTGACACACCATTTTCTTGTGGTGTTCCTGGAACCATCTTCTCTTTACAAATCCCATACTCTAAACAGTAGTTATCAAACTCTTTGTTGTAGTATTCACCTTCATTGTCTAATCTGAGACACTTCAACTTTCTTGTCTCGTTCTCAACCAAATATTTCCATTTCTTGAAAGTATCAAATACATTATATTTATTTTGAATATAATAAGTCCAAGTTTTTCTAGTTCCATCATCAATAAAAGTAACATAATAGTGAGAGCCACTGAGATATGATACTTCAGAATGTCCCCATACATATGTATGCACAAGCTCTAATTTTTCTCTCTTCTTTTTTGTACCAACTCTGATATCACAGAAATCCAAATCAACATGCTTCAAACTTGGCAAAAAATTTCTTGAGTGAAGAATCTACATCCCTTTCTCATTCATGTGCCCGAGCCTATGACGCCACAATGTCGTATCTTCTCTCGTGGAGTTCAAATCTAACAAAATAAGAAATACCATTTCATAAATACAATGTACCAACCTTTTCTCCTTTTTCTATTACTAGGGCTCCTTTAGTGACCTTCCAGGTTTTGTCTATGAATGTAGTTACACAACCTTCACCACCTAATTTTCCTATTGAAAATAGTTTTTTCTTAAGATCTCGAACATGCCTTACCTCCTTAAATATCCAATGGTTTCCATTTTGTTGCTTTATAAAAACATTACCCATTCCAAGGATTTTATAGGGTTTGTCATCACGCAAATGAACATGTCGAAAATCTCCTTGAGCATAGTCATGAAAATGTTTCCTATAAAGTGTAGCATGGAATGAAGCCCTTGAATCAACCACCCAAGAATAAATAATATTTTCTAATGAAAGAGTCGAAGCATCTTGCAACACATCACTTTCCACATTCAATTCGTGATTGTTCTCTTTATGTCCATCTCCTTCTTTTCCTTTCTAAGAATTGCAGTCTTTCTTTAGGTGTCCTTTCTTCCCACATTTCCAACACATTATCCCTGATCTGGATTTGGATCTACCTTTTCTTGACTCACTACAATTTCCTGGGTTCCTTCCTCTTTCCATTTTTCTTCCCCTGGTGTCTACAGTCAAAGCATTACCTGATGTCTGACCGAGTATTTTCCTTTGCATTTCCTCGCTAAGGATGGCACCAAAAACATCATAAAACGTTAAAGTATTAGATCCATGGATAGAGTTACTAATATCCATAACTAATCCATTCCAACTTTTTGGTAATGAGAACAAAAATAATAGAGCCCTAACTTCATCATCAAAATTTACCCCTACAGAACTTAACTAGATGGTAACTGTGTTAAATTCATTTAAATGATCAACAATATATCCACCTTCAAACATATTCATATTAAATAGACACTTCATAAGAAATACCTTATTTGAGGCCAAGGGTTTTCCATATAGTTTGTCCAGTGCCGTCATTAAACCTTTTATTGTCGTTTCATTTGAAATGTTCAATGCCACTAACGCTTCCAAATACAACTGTATTATTCCTACTACCTTTCTATCGAGAATCTCCCATTCTTCATCTATCATACTCGTCAACTTATTTGATTTTATGCTCAATGGTAAGTACTGATCTTTCTGATACAGATAATCTTCCACATTCATTTTCCACAGCATGTAGTTTCAACCATTAAATTTTTCAACCCTAAACCTACCATCTTCCACCATTTCTCCCACTCGAACTAGGAACCATTCTCTCCTGTGAGTTTATCAACCAAATAGAGCTTTGGATTTGATACGAGTTGTTAGAAATTAATTAACGGAGAAATTTAGTACATAAAATATTGCGGAAACAAAAATACAAAAATGCATAAAACAAGGGAGTTACAAATATACGTGGTTCACCCAATTTGGGCTATGTCCACGGAAAAGCAATCAATCCTTCCTTTTATAATATATAGCAAAATGAAGAGATAAAACCTACAATATATCTACTGTAATTTCCTCTTTGCTCTCACACAGCCTCCTCTCTCTCTCTCTCTTATAATAATAATACACAACTGCAATATAATTCCATCATATAAGCTATTGGCCAATGAAGTTACCCATTTTTACCTACTTCCACCTATCTCTTTCCATCTGCTTTATAGCTCTTATGAGGTTAATTTGTATCCCAATTAATGAAAGGTATATCATGTTGGAATGTATTCTTGAATTGATGATTAATGAAGTGGTATTCATAGGGGAATAATACTTAAATGATTTGCTCACGAGATTCTTTGCATATTACACAACAATTTGTACCAAACATTGTTGGACAGAACAAGATCCATCGTGATGCTATCGATTACGAATTGGTGGAACTATTCGAGGGATGAGCCATCAACTGACCAACTACTCGGAGACTTGGCAGATCCATCTCTATTACTATATTTTCATTCCGTTTAGGATTTGAGAAAATGTGGTATATTTTTCGGACAATTGGATCACCAAAATTTATGGGTTTGTTAAGTTATGTTATTCATGTAATGACATTTTTGTATTAGTATGGCACAACGGAGAAGAACTGTATGATATTCCTTTTACTTGTAACAGCATAACTTCAACTTGTAATATTTTTATGAATTAATAAGATTAGCATCATATTGTTAACTTGGTGTGATATATAATTCTTCAGCCATGGCCCTAATTGAAGAGTTGGGTCCACTTTTTCGATCAGGTGTTATTGGAATATAGTTCATGTGGTATATGTATGTCTTTTAATGGTATTGTTAATGTTTTATTATTTTTGTTTATTTCATTGTTGTTATTCAAAATTTTTGTTACTTTGGATTGTTGTTACTCAAGGTTGATGTTATTTAATATTGTTTTTACTCAATTTGTTAATTTATGTTGGATTGATTTAGAACTCTTTTGGGCCAATGACTTTGTATTTCATAATTAATCAATGTTGAGTAGGTAACCTTAGCCTGTATATACCTTGTATGATAACCTTGAAATAACTAGATAGACACCTAGTGAGCTCCATTATTGCAACAATAATGCTACAATTCCTAGGGCTACCTTCTTTACTTTTATCAACCCGGTAGTTCGTAACAAACTTGGAAGCAACGGTGCTGTATGCACAAGTACTAGCTCTTACTGTAGGTTGTCACTTGATCAGCTGGCGCAAATTTGCTAGGAGCTTAAGCCAAATTCTATGAGTTCTTGGAAGAATATTTTACTGTGATGGAAGAAAGCTAACTCTATAGGGCCTATTCTACTTGCACAAAGAGAAGGAAAACTAAAATGAAACACAAACCCTAGCAAACCCTAGTTTACCCACTAACCCTACTTATGCAAGAAAAGAGATGGAAACTACTGAGATGGGTGCCGTTGACTACTGAAAACGTAAATTGCATTTATTCAAGATACTTTTGAAGAGAAACGACAATAAATCATCTTTTTGTACTTTTAAGTATTTTTATGTGGAATTATTATGCTTATGATTTGATTGGTTGTGACTCTGCAAAGGTTTGGTGGCAAAGGACGATGGAGTTGGCTTTTGTAGATGGTGAGGAAGGTGTGGAGAGGTCCTAAGAAGTCTCTAGTACCCTTCTGGAGACTTCAATTGTGACCAGACTTCGAAAAATCACTCGCAGGAACTTCTACAGGAGGCTGTAGGGGATCTACAAGAGATTCTACAGGAGGATCTACAGGAGGAGGCCAAAAGTGGTTTTTGGAGGTTTGAAGGTGGAAAAAATGATGGGAAAGGGGAAATGAAGGTTCTATGATAGTGTTTAGTGGTCTATAACTTGCCAAAGAAGATCAGGGCCAAAGGAGACGGTTGGATTTTTTCAAATGGTGAGAAAACAACTCTATGGAAAAAAAACGCAGAAATTAGGGCAGTTTGGTGAAATGTGGTGAATGAGTGGGGGAAATATTGAGAGATGAACTAGTACAAGCTGTGTTATGGAGGAATGGTGTGCTGGAATGTTTTACAAGAGATCTGCACACTTACTTCTCAAAACTGACCAAAGAAAGAACCAAAAAACAGAGTGTTGTCTATTTTAACCTAAATTCTGACTTAAAACCAGAAAAATGCCAAACAGTACTTTATGAATAGAAAATGATGCAAGAAACCCATGCTGAGTGAACATGAAATGATCTGAGCTTGTGAATCCAAACTAATATCAACTTCTCCAACTCAGAATATCACACTAGCAGTTGCATTAGAAGAGCAAAAACTGTGTTTTTGGTGGCAGCAGTAGTGCCTTGACCTCAAATCATGGTCTCAAGGAGGGAGAAAGGAGATCAAGACCTGCTGGTAGCTTTTTTGGATCTTTTTTTGTTACTGTAGCAAACTACTTAAGCAACTTGAAGCAAAAACAACTATTATAATCATCAAAAGAAACCTAATTTAACAAAGCAAGATTAACCTAAATAACATAAATTATCTCATGAATGCAAGAAAAAGCATATAAATACACAAAGGAGGTGTTGGGTAGCTTGGGTTGGGTCCTAACCCAAGAGACATTCAGCTCTCTAGAAAAATCAGTGCTGGTTCAAAACTTGGTTCATCTCATTTATGAAAAAAATAGCAGATACATCACAAAACTATCTTCAAAAAGAGCTCGAAAATGAGCTGAGTACGAAGCTACATAAAAGTGAGAAAATATACTATGAAATGGCTGACCTACTGAGGCTTGAAGCCTTCTTATTTATACAAGTGGGGACTCCCAACAATCCTCCTAAACTTAAGGAAGTCGGCTACCTAGAACTGAAGATAACAACAGCCCTACTTGACTTGCTCAGTTTCCCCTTGGAGTCATCAATGTGGGTCTTTGTACTCCAAGCTGTTGATGAAGAATTCAAGGAAGGGGTCATTAATGAAGGAGACTACCCTCCTATAAGTCCTCATCCTTGTTTCCTTGAGTTTGGCTATCATTTTGCTCATAAATTCCTGGTCCTTGTCCAAAATTGTTTTAAAAATTTGCAATAAACACTCATTAGACTACATGGCAAAGTGACCATCCCCATTCACTCTATTGACATAAGTATATTCAAAAACATGCACAAAACTATTGAGAATGGTGGATTAAATGCAAATAATAGGCAGAATGAGCCCATATAGTTACCCATTTCTGGGGCTCATCATCACCCCCCTGCTGAATGGGTTGCTCATCCTTTAAGCAACTAATCTAGTTCTTCATCTTTAATAGCTTTAATAGCTTCCCTGACATCCCAAGCCTCTGATGTGATTTCTTCCTTCCTATCATGGAAACCTGCTTTCCTGTCCACTTCCTCCCATTATTTCTGTTCTTCCCCCTCCTTAGGTCCTTCCAACAATCCTAACAGTAGTGGAGGATTAAACTTAAGACCAATCCAGTTGGCTTTCAAGTTTTGCTTTGAGTGTTTGTATAGGGGTACTCTCCTCATGGCCTCCATCATTTTGTTTGGGGAGTGATACTCCCTGATTTTTAAGCTATGTGGCAGTGTATTCCACCTTCTCATGCATGCATGAAGGCAGTCATCGCCAAACAATCTCTCCATATCTTCAAAATGAGCAATGGCTTGTGCTTACATGTCAACATAATCAGGGAGAACTTGGGGATTGGTTGCAAGGTGTTCATGGGCATGGATGAGAACCAATGTTTCTGCTGATTCTGCCCTTATCATCAGGGGCTCACTTAGCTCTTTTGCCATTATCTTTTGAATTTCTACTGGTCTCTTTTCCTCATGGCTCATCCAGGAAGCCATTACCATGAGTTATAGGTCTCCCAATGCAGCATTTGGATCCCATAAGTTCATGCCAGGAAGTGCCATATTGTGTAGGTAGAGATCTTCTAGCTTGGCTTTATCTTCGGCTGAACTATGATCACATAAATCCATAAACGGACCATAATCTTGAAATGGGATTGTGCCCCTCTAGGCCAATGTTTTAATCTGGAATTGGAGCCATTGGTCTTTGAGATACAGTGCATAGGAGCTAGTTGGCTGTCTACACTGCAAGGCCTCCATTACCCAATTGGACATACAGGCTAGCTGGGCTTCCTTTTCCTGCAACTGCTTTTTCAAAATCAGCACTTTAGTTGTTGCTTGAGATTCTCTTTCTTGTTGCTGTTGCATCAGTGTTTCACTATATGTTTGTGGTTCTTCTTCTTGTTATTGTTTCTTTGCTGCCTCACTATCTTCCCAAGGTCCCTCTTGTTGTTAATGCCCTTCCAAGATTGGCAGCTTGTCTCCCCCTTGAGGTTCCCATTCCTGTAACTTCTTTTTCAACAGTTCATTTTCTTCCTGTAGTTGGGCTCTTCTAATGCTCTCTATGTGCCTTACCATGCCCAACTCTCTGCTCATCTCCCTTAATCTGTTTTCCATGTGCCCTATATCTTCGACCCCTTTAGATTTGGAAATCTACATCCAGGTGTGGGTCCTGACTCTCTCCTTTTCTAGTTCAAAGAAAAGTGGCACTGCAAATTTTTGTGGGATGATCTTCCCACCTTCTAGAATATTGTAATAGGAGCCTAAATGAGGCTGAGGGCTTGGCTCAGGTATTTCTTTTCCTTACCTTCCTCTTGTGACTGCTCTTCTGCCTTCCTTTCTAATTATTCAGTTTCTTTAAGCTTGGCCAGTGTTTCCTATAGAGAAGTTTGTGCCTCCTGTAGGACTTCTTTGGAGTCCACCAATTTGATCCTTTCCTTCTAGGTGGAGGTCTTCAGACTCCCTCTCTCGTAGGTGACAAATATTTTGGAGGGAGATTCCTCCCTTGTTTCAGTAGGTGCATCCTCAATAATAATGGGTTCTTTTGATGGTGGATGGGGCTTGCCCACCTTAATCTTGGTGCTTCTCTTGGCTTTGAAATACATTGATGTCTGTCTTTTTCTTTTTCCCTTTTTCTTAGCTGGAGTGCTTAACGCAGCAAGCACAACTGCTATTTTCCTTGCCAATGTTTCAGGGGATATTTCCTCCTATTGTTTTTCTTCTTCACCTTCTGCAGTTTTTCTTGTGTCTGATGTTTATATTTTTGTCTCTACTGTCTCTGGTGGTGTTTTCTCCTTTTCTTGCTGGGTCTCTGCCTTTCCTGTGGCAGTCTTCTTCTGAGTTTTCTTGGGCTTCTTTTTCTCAACTTTTGTTCTCTTCCTCTTCTCTCCTTTTGATGTTGTTTCCTTTTCTGCCTTTGGTTCAACCATGGTTTTGTTTGGTTTCTCCTCTTCTTTGTGTTTCTCCTCTTTTTCTTCTTCTACTTGACTGTTCTGTGCCTCCTCATGGAATTCCTTCTTAAGTTCCTCTTTTTGCTCCTCCTCTTCACTCCCAGATGGGCTAAGGTCATCAATAAGAGTTTTGATGTCATCTTTTCTGGACATGTTCCTGAAAATTTCCCAAGCTATGGGGATGGTGTAGGTGTGAAGGGCACCCTCTACCAACAATTTGATGAGCCCATGGTGGAACAGTTGGTCTGGAACCCCTGCATTCAACTTGGTGCCATATTCTATCAGAGATCGGAGGAGAAAATATGGGAGATTGAGTTTTCTAGCTGCAGGTAGGTCCATCCCATATCTCAATTCATGCAATAACCTGAAGTGATAACCATAAACTATACTGAATCTTCCTTCACAAGAGATATATTTCATGATCTGGTAGCTAACCTCACCCCATGGATGAGGTAAGATTGTCCTTCTGACCCCATTCTTATCCTCTACAGGATGTTCATCAGGCTGAAAAATTTTCTTTTTAGCAACCTGGCCTAATGGTTTTTCTTCTTTGCTCCAGGGGAGCCCAAGTGGAAGACCTGTGATTCTGCTGATAAAACCTGGTGTAAGCTCTAGGGTCAAACCCCTAAAACTGACTGTAGCATGGGTTTTTGGATGTGGCCCTAAGGAAATTAAAAATTCCTCTGTCACCTCCTCATCATATCCATGAATTCTCTCAAAGAAAGGCATCCAGTTTTCCCTAGTGAAGAGGGCCACCACTTCTGGATGCTCATGCAATTTGCTAGAGTTCAAAGGCTTCTTTCTCATAAAACCTCCTGGCATGGCATTTAGTGACTTCTGAAAATGCTCAGGTGAGGAAGAAGGCAACAATTTTCAAAACCAGAAATAGAGGAGTGGCTGATGTTTGTCTTTCTGAAACCAGAGAGGGAATTTCTCATGTTTTTCTTTTTTCACAACATCAATTTTCATTTTGTCTCCCTTCAAACTATTTTCAACCTGAATTTACTTATTGGATTTTGGAAGAAATCAATACTTTGATAGAACAAAGAATTTATAACACAGTGTTTCTTTTTCATAGAGTAGACAGACTTGCAAATTCGTTTTTTCATAGGCTTGGTTTCTATGGTTGCATTACTTTTTTTTAGGAGAATACGGGAAAGGAAAGAAAAAATAGATTTTTGAGTGCAGAGAAGAAAATGGAGAGACTGTATGGAATTTAGGAAAACACGGGCAAACTTTTAATCTCTCTTTCCTTTTCCTTTTCAACCCAATACTTCGCTTCTACTCCACCACCTTGTATAGATATATCACATGTAGAGTGGGTTTCTGAGCCTACCTATTTTCAAGCTTCAAATTTGACAAAAATTATGAGTTTTTCCTTTGCAAAGCTGCTCTCGGTCCTTCCTGTAGAAAGGCTCTTGTAGATGGTGTTCCTGCTCCTGTAGAATGAAATAGTGCTCTTGTAGAACCCGATAGGCGAGAGGGTTTTGAAAAACTGGCAGAAAATGCCTGGTTCGCTGTTTTGAAGGTGGTAGGTGAGTGCTACAGTCGAGAAATCATCAATGCAAATGAAAACAAAAGGTGGTGGAGGCTTAGACCGCACCGTACTTAAGCTGATGGCGTGATCTGTGGTGACGAGGTGAGGTGGCAGGATGGGTCTGTTATCCCCATCTGGACTGTTGGTCCTTCTCTAGTGCTATTATGGTAGTTCATGTCGCCTGACCGCCATCACCTCTATTATTCCTATTATACACCGCCTCCACTACCAGTTTTGAGTTTTTTCTTCCCGAGTTGACGGGCCACACGTGTTGACTGCGTATCTGAACTGTGGTTGGAATTGGACGAGGCTCATTTGAACTCCGTAAGGGTGTTTTGAACTAAACGAGGGTGGCCAGCTAGCTGGCCACTGAATCCATTTAATTGTGACTATCCCAATAGTTCATGCAGTTCCTAAATAATATTCATGCAACCGAGGAATAGGTTTAGCCACTTACCTATTAGTCTCTGCTATGCTTTGCATGTTGGACTTTGGCACTTCATTTTCTCATTGCTGCTGCTGCTGGTGCTCTGCATGCTCAGACTTTGGCTTATGCTAGTGATTTTTAGATTAGGCTGTGCTCCTTGCATGTTGCCCACATCTTGGCTGCGCGGACCTTGTTTCTGGAGCTTGTTTTTTAAAGGGATCAGCTGCTACAGGAATCCTGTAGGATTATCTGTAACTTCTTCTCCCTCTGAAATTTCAGGCTAATGTTGGAGTAGGGGCTGAAGAGACAGCTGAAGAAGGTTCTGAATGAAAGGAAGAATAGCTGGAAGGCATCAGGTAAGAATAAGTGAAGAGTGCTGATGTTTTATTCATTATATTTTTTTGGAAGAAAAAATGAAGGAAACAAAATTTTGTGTTTTCTTGTGTGCAGGGAAGAAAAAAATGAGTGGAAATGTGGGTGTGCAGGGATGGAATAGAGAATTAGGACAATGGCTGGTGGCAATGAGGTCCACAAGCCTTCTGAACAACTTTCTAGCCCTCAGATTCTTTTCTAAACTTGTTTTTGAGCTCTCTGTGATTTCTACAGGAGCCTCTTGTAGAATGCACAGAGTGTCCTATAGGATGCGAAATCTTCAGGACTAGTGAGACCAAGGCTTGAGAAAAGATAATGGCGTTGGAGGAATGGACTATGAAGAGTATATACAGCTTGGTCATGTCATTTTTCCTTGTGTTACCCTCCTACAATCTGCAAATGCATTCAAAAGAAGTTAGTTTTTTTTGTGTTTTTTTCTTTTTTCTCTTTTTCCTTTTTTTTTTTAATGAGACAGCTGGGGTGTGTCCAGGAGGTTTTCACCCTCACTGCCTGTCCTGGGTGCCTCCAAGAGGTTTTCACCCAGGGATATTTTTTCTTTTTCTTTTTTTTTTTAATCCTTTTTTGTTTTTGTTTTGTTTTTTTTTAGCTCAATGTGTGGGTGGAGTGGAGGCAGAGACCTGCTCCACTACCAACACTGTTTTACCCAGATTCTCAATGAATTCTTGCTTGGAAAGGGGCTTCCTGTAGATTTTCAACCTATGTCCATTGACGAGCATGGGGATGGCTTCTTCATCGATGGTCCAGATTAGGATTGAACCATTGTCATTGCATTTTTCCACTGTGTATGGTCCCAGCCATCTTGTCCTCAGTTTTCCTTAGAAATCTTTATATCTTGAATCATAGAGCAACGCCTAATCTCCTTGCTGGAAATTTTTTTCTTTGAGGTATCTATCATGCCATATTTTTCTTTGAAGTTGGACTACCTCTGAGTGGAGAAGGGTCTGAAATTTCTGTTCATCCAATCCATTTAGCTGAAGCAATTTTTCCTTTTGTGCATGGTTGAGATCTAAGTCCAGCTGAGCTGCCACCCTTAATGTGTTATATTCAAATTCTATTAACAGTAGAGCCTTCTTCCCATAGACCAGCTCATAGGGTGTGAACCTTGTGGTGGTTTTCTAGGTGGTGTTATAGGCCCAGGTGACCTCAACCAATCGATCTGCCTAATCTTTTCGCCTGCTGCTCACTACCTTAGTCAAAATTCCTTCCAAAGCTCTGTTAGTGACTTCGACCTGTCCATTTTCTTGTGGATGATAAGGGGTGGAAGTTCTATGCTTAATCTTGTGATGTGTGAGCAGGTCTTCAACCAGATTGGAGGTAAACTAACTTCCTTGATCTGTGACTAACTCTCTTGGATAGCCAAATTTATAAAATATATTTTCCCTCAAAAACTCAGCTACTTTTTCTTCTGTTTCTGCCTTGATTACCTTTTTTTCTACCCATTTTGTCAGATAATTAGTACACACAATGATGTAAGATTTCTGTTTTGAATGAGGGTTGATAGGACCCACAAAGTCCATGCCCCACTTCTTAAATGGCTCGAAAGTCACTTGAGGTTACAGGGGCATCTCATCCCCTGGAGTAGGTTTCCCCATCCTTTGACATCGGTCACATTGGCTGATATATCTCCTGGCATCTTGATGAAGAGTGGGCCAATAGTAACCTACTTACATAATTTTGAAGGCAGTCCTCTTTGCTGCAAAGTTGCCCCCACAGGGCCCATCATGACAGGTTAGGAGGATGTCAAAAACTTTCTCCTCCCTAACACATCGCCTCAAAATCTGATCTGGGTCATGTTTAAAAAGAATGCCCCCAATCCAGGTGAATGGGGCACTCTTCTTCATGATCTTGCTCTTCTCTTTTGAGGAAAAGTGTGGAAGAAACTATGCTGAAACCAAATAATTTGATATATCAGCAAACCATGGAGATAGTAATGAAATAACGAATAGGTGTTCATCTGGAATTTGATCATCCACCATTCCTTCTTCACCTGCAGGCAGATCTAATCTAGATAGAAAATCAACAACAACATTTTCCTTACCCGGCTTATCAACAATGGTCAAATCAAATTGCTGCAATAAAAGCAACCATCTAATGATGCGAGCATTTACATCTAGTTTATTCATCAAATACCTAATTGCAACATGATCAATGTGTACGAATGTTTGATAGCTGGTGATGTAGTGTCTGAACTTATTTAGGGAATGGACTACAACTAGGAGCTCCTTTTTGGTTACAGTGTAGTTTAGTTCAGCCTTGGACGGGTTTTTACTGACAAAATATATGGCATAAGGTAGCTTCTCCTCAACTTGCCCTAAGGCTTCTCCTATCACTTTGTTCGAGGCATCTATGTGAATGTGGAAAGGTAGGGCCCAGTTTGGACCTCTCAAAATTGGGGCAATTACCAATTTACCTTTCAAGGTATCCAGAGCCTCTTGATAGTTGTCAATCCATAACTCAACATCTTTTCCCAAAAGGCCAAACAATGGAGAGGCTAGCTTACTAAAATCCTTGATGAATCTTCTATAATACCTTGCTAGGCCTAGGAAACTCCGAACATCTCTTACCTTTTGAGGAGGTGGGACCCTTTGGATCATAGCAATCTTGTTGGGATCAACCTGTAACCCTTGTTAAGAAATTGTATAACCTAGCACGGTCCCTTCAGTCATCATGAATTCACATTTTTCAGGGCTGAGGGACAGGTTCAATTCGATGCATTTGGTTAAAACTTTTCCAAAGTTAGTCAGAGCTTCCCAGAAATTAGAACCATAAGGGGTAAAGTCATCCATATAGATTTCCACTGAATCATGCACCATTTCAGCAAATATGCTTAGTACTGCTCTCTGGAAGGTGGCGGGAGCATTGCACAACCCAAAAGGAAGGACCCGGTAGGCAAACGTACCCCAAGGAAAAGTGGGAGTGGTCTTATCTTGGTCTTCCAGGCTGATTTGGATCTGGTTGTACTTGCTAAACCCACCTAGGAAGGAGAAGAACTTCTTCCCTGCCAAGCCATCTAACACATGATCTATGAAAGGCAAAGGGAAATGGTCCTTCTTGGTGGCCTTGTTTAGTTCTCGATAATCTACACAGATTCTCCACTTCCCATTTTTCTTTGGCACTAGCACCAAAAGAGAAACCCATTCACTGTCAGAGATGGGGTAGATGAACCCTGCATCCAACAACTTTTGCAGTTCTTCTTTGACAATGTCCTTAAGGGTTGGATTCATCCTCCTTTGAGGCTGCCTAATTGGTTTACAATCTTCTTTAATGTAAATGTGATGAGTACAGACTGAAGGGTGGACTCCCTTCATCTCCTTATAGCTCCAAGCAAAAGCATCCAAGTGATTGTTCAATAAGCTACACAGCTCTTTCTCTAGAGAGGTGGATAGGGATGAGTTGATCTTCAAGGTTCTTTCTGGGCCGAATTCCACATTCTTAGCTTGGAGAGAGGTCGGATCAACCACATAAAGATCAACTATAGGATTGGTCTAGGTTTCTTCCACCAACTCTTCTAATGGCAACCACTAGGGGGTGGATTCTGAATCAAGTTTTCAATAAGGTCATACTCGGTTTGTGTTCCCCCCATGGTAGCCTCTACTGTACACAATGGTGCAGAATAGATTTCATCCTCATCTTCCTCCTCCAACCAGAGGGGTAAATCATGTTCTAACAGAGGTTAGGCAGGAGGATATAAGACTAGCTGTTTGGACATATGCCTGTTCTTGATTGTCATGTTCCCAGCTTGACAACTACTGTAGGCATCGGTAGTAGCCAACCAAGGTCTCCCTAGGATGAGAGGATACCCAGTGAGCTTTTCCTTCGGCTGGAGAACTAGAAAATCACAGGATACCCCTAGAAGTCAATAGAGACCATTACGTCTTCCATAATCTCCTCAGGGGTCACGGTGGAGCGGTCTACTAACTATAGTACTGTTGAGGTCTTTCTCAGGGAACCTTGAAGGTTGAGTTTGAGCATAGTGTCCCTGGTCATCACATTAATGGAAGCCCCTAGATCAATCAAGGTATGGGGGATTATGGTGCCATTGATGTGGACATCGACTATAGGACTCCTAGGGTCTAGATATTTCGGACAGATTACCTGCGCCAACATCAAGTTAGACAATTGTCCCATGACATTGATAGTTGGGGAATCTCTCTTGCACCTACCTAGGTGTCTAAAGCACTTCTTTTTAATCATCTTGTTGTATATGGGCACATCTTTTATGGCTTGGAGAAGTGGTATTTTTACACATAATTGTTTTAATTCTCCCAGAATTTCAGTTTCTTCTGGGGTTAGTTGTGTGGTTCCAGTTAGTCTCTCAGGAAAGGATGGAATGAATTTTGGTTCACTTTCTTATTTTTCTTCCTCCTCCTCCTTAAGGGGAGGTTGGCTATCTGGGAGGAGCTTCCCAGACTATAGGTTAATCTCCTGAATCTCCACAACATAGGTCAAACATGATGTTTCTCCACTATATACTTGCTGGGCCTATCTGTTGTTGGGGTTTGGGTTCAGTTGAGTAGGTATTTGGGGTTGTCTTGGTGGAGTAGGAGGTAATGGTTGTGGTTGAGCATGTGGTGGAGGCAAAAGAGTGGGAGGAGAGTTCTGGGGCCTCCACCCCTATTGAGGTGCATTCCATTGAGGTTGTGGCTGAGCATAAGAGTGAAACGAGTGAGCAACTGGTGGAGCCTGGTATTGAGGAGGAAATGACCAAGGAGGGGGTGTGGACCAAGAAGGATGAGTAGGGGGACCCCAAGAAGGCATGGAAGTGGCTTGATTGGGGTTGTAATAGTTCTAGGATGTCCCTTGCATTCCTTACTAGTAAGGTCTGGGTCCATGTGGCCTCCTTTGGTTCATGAAATAGAGTGGTTCAGTGGCTCCTTCAGCCCCTTGATATGCAGCTTTAATTTCAGGCAAGGAAGGGCACTGATTTGTGGGATGGTCTTCCTCACAGACTAAACACACTTCTATACAGTGCAATGGACATTCATTCCTAGAATGCTTTCTAGTGCAGTTGGGACAAAATATGGCCAAAGACCTCTCGGCTTTCTCTTGCTTCCTTTTGATATGCAGGGTATCCATTTGCATGGCAAGAGTCTGCCTCATCTCTCTCTTGAAATCTTCCAGCCGATTCTCAAGTTCATTTCTAAGGGATGAATTGGATGAGGATGTACTGGCTAAAGGTTGACTTCCCCTACCTCTCTTTTTAACTGACCTGGAATGGTTTCTAAACACAATCTCTATGTCATCATAAGGCAGTTGGTAGATGTCTCCCCCAGCCAGCAAATGGAGGGTATCTAGAAGGGCCAGGGACTTCAAAGATTCGGGGTCAAGTGTGCACCTGGCCCTTTTATAACTGAGTTAAAACCTTTCTTCATAGTCTTCTAAAGATTCATCACTTCCCATGGTCATTCAAAAGATTTCTTCCTTGGTATCCTTTGACCTATAGTAGTCCCAGTACTTGTTGTTAAAGGATTGTTGCATTTGAGCCCAAGTTGTGATATTGTTTCTAGGTAACCCCATGAACCAGCACAATGCTACATCCTTAAGGGTAGAAGGGAACAATTTCAACATCTGCTCATCCTCTGCATAGTCATAGGTTCGACAACGAACAAAAAATTCAAACAAGAAGTTATCAAGATCCTTGGTAGTCAGTCCATGGAAGTGAGGTAAGGCTAAAGGACTTATGTTTTTCATTTTTGTGTCCCCATTGGTCTCTCGGATAGGAAAGGTACCTTCTATTCTTTCCCCATCTCCTCTAACGTTTCTGTTTTCAGCCATGGTCTCAGGAGGAATGGTTTCTTGCTCTTCTTCTGTTATAGGATCTTCGTATATCTCTGGAGGTTCACTTATGGGTTCTTTTGGATCACTACCACCAAAGAAGAGAGAAGGGTGGCTTAGTTATGTGGTGGGTGTGTTGGGTAGGAATTTTACTGAATTGTCTCTGTTCCTATGAGGCATGAAAGGAAATCTCTTTTTTTGGGTGATTTTTGTTTTTTTTGTTTTTTTTTTTTCTCTGCTTGTACCTGCAAAATTGAAATGGATTGAACAAAAAATTGCAACTAACTGAAATGAATCTTGCTGAAATGGAAATTGCATAATTGAAATGAAAGTAGGAAATGACTAATCTACGCTTGCTGAAATGGAAATTGTAGAATTGAAATGAAAGCAGGAAATGACTAGTCTACGCTTGCTGAAATGGAAATTTCAGAATTGAAATGAAAGTAGGAAATGTCTAATCTACGCTTGCTGAAATGAAATTGCAGAATTGAAATGAAAGTAGGAAATGTCTAATCTACACTTGCAGAATTGAAATGAAACAATTACTCTACTTTTGTTGAAATAAACTACTTAGCAGAATGTTGCAATAGAAAATAGAAGAAAAGCAATAATCACAAAATACTCTGACGCTTCCCCAGCAATGGCACCAAAAAGAGTGGTGAGCTCCAGTATTGCAGCAATAATGCTGCAACTCCTAGGGCTCCCTTCTTTATTTTTATCAACCCGATAGTTCGTAACAAACTTGGAAGTGACGGTGCTGTATGCACAAGTACTAGCTCTTACTACAGGCTATCACTTGATCAGCTGGCGCAAGTTCTCTAGGAGCTTAAGCTAACTTCTATGAGTTCTCAAAAGAAGCTTTTACTGTGATTGAAGAAAGCTAACACTACAAGGCCTATTCTATTTGCAGAAAGAGAAGGAAAATTGAAATGAAACGCAAACCCTAGTTTATCCACTAACCATACTTGTGCAAGAAAAGAGATGGAAACTACTGAGATGGCTGCCATTGAATACTGAAAAGGTAAATTGCATTTATTCAAGCTAATTCTGAAGAGAAACAAAAATAAATCATCTTTTTGTACTTTTAAGTATTTTTATGTGGAATTATTATGCTTATGATTTGACTGGTTGTGACCGTGTGGAGGTTTGGTGGCAAAGGACGATGGAATTGGCTTTTATAGATGGTGAGGAAGGTGTGGAGAGGTCCTAAGAAGTCCCTAGTACCCTTTTGGATACTTCCATTGTGATTAGACTTTGAAAAATCACTCACAGGAACTTCTACAGGAGGATGCAGGGGATCTACAGGAGATTCTACAGGAGGATCTACAGGAGGAGGCCGAAAGTGGTTTTTGGAGGTTTGAAGGTGGAAAAAATGATGGGAAAGGGGAAATGAAGGTTTGATGATAGTGTTGAGGGGTCTATAACTTGTCAAAGAAGATCAGGGCCAAAGGAGACGGTTGGATTTGTTCAAATGGTGAGAAAACAACTTTAAGGAAAAAATGTAGAAATTAGTGTAGTTTGGCAAAATGTGGCGAATGAGCAGGGGAAATCTTGAGAGATGAATTGATAAAGACTATGTTATGGAGGATTGATGATCTAGAATGTTTTACAAGAGATTTGCATACTTACTTCTCAGAATTGACCAAAGCAAGAACCAAAAAACAGAGTGTTGTCTATTTTAACCTAAATTCTAACCTAAAACCAGAAAAATACCAAACATTACTTATGAATATAAAATGATGGGAGAAACCCATGGTGAATGAACATGAAATGATCTAAGCATGTGAATCCAAACTAATATCAACTTCTCCAACTCAGAATATCACACTAGCAGTTGCATTAGAAGAGCAAAAACTGTGTTTTTAGTGGCAGCAGTAGTGCATTGACCTCAAATCATGGTCCCAAGGAGGGAGAAAGGAGATCAAGACCTGCTGGTATCCTTTTTGGATCTTTTTCTATTACTGCAACAAACTACTTAAGCAACTTGAACCAAAAACAACAATTCTAAGCATCAAAAGCAACCTAATTTAATAAAGCAAGATTAACCTAAACAACAAAAATTATCTCATGAATGCAAGAGAAAGCATATAAATACACAAAGGAGGTGCTGGGCAGCTTGGGTTGGGCCCTAACCCAAGAGCTTTAGCCCTATAGAAAAAAATAGTGCTGTTCAAAACTTGGTTCATCTCCATTTATAAAAAAAATAGCAGTTACATCACAAAATTGTCTTCAAAAAGAGCTCGAAAATGAGTTGAGTACTAAACTGCAAAAAAGTGAAAAAATATACTATGAAATGGATAACCTATTGAGGATTGAAGCCTTCTTATTTATACAAGTGAAGACTCCCAACAGTCCTCCTAAAATTAAGGAACTCGACTGCGTAGAACTGAAGATAACATCAACTCTACTTGACTTGCTCGGTTGCCCTTTGGAGTCATCAATGTGGGCCTTTGTACTCCAAGCTGTTGATGAATAATTCAAGGAAGGGGTCATTAATGAAGGCGACACCCCTCCTATAAGTCCTCATCCCTTTTTCCTTGAGTTTGGCTGTTATTTTGCTCATAAATTCCCGGTCCTTGTCCAAAATTGTCCAAAAAATCTGCAATAAACACTCATTAGACTACATGGCAAAGTGACCATCCCCATTCACTCTATTGACATAAATATATTCAAAAACATGAACAAAAATATTGAGAATAGTGAATTAAATGCAAATAATAGGCAGAATGAGCCCATATAGTTACCCATTTCTAGGGCTCATTAACACCAGGTTGACAAATAAATTTAAAGAGGGACTGAATCTATAAATTGATATAAGGACCCCCAACATTTTGGCATCGTTGATGGGGAGGCTATTAAAGACACAAAAGTACAACTAGTATTGACCATATACCCACTCTCTTGTCCTGGTCAAGTGAGGTTTTCACCAACCCTTTTTCTAGGACCCAAGCATTAGGATTGTGTAGATTATTTTGATTTAATTTTTTGTCTCTTAGATTGTATGAACATGGAAAAAAAACCTAAGGAGCAGAGGTAAACCCCCAAAAATCAGAGGTGGTAGAGGTCAAGGAAGGAATGATCTATGTACAATTACCTATATTTAGGAAATCATCTCGAGAGATGAATCAGGAATTCCATCACAAGGAGATGTCAGGGTAAGATCTTAGTTGAAATCCGAGACCTAGTCAACCTCGCAACCAGAGCCTTCCTCAGGGGAAGAAATAGAGCCTGGAGAATAGGAAGTAGGGAGTAGAGGATCTGAATAATTATGTGTTGAAGGTTCTAAAAATAAGAGGTGGTGGAAGTAAACTCTCCACCTGACCAAGGTATCATTTTAAAGCAAACTCACCCATGTATCATGGAGCAGCCTGAACCTGCCAAAATTCCAAGTGAATATTGGAGGATATTCATGGCTAATACAAATTATACAATCCAGTTCCAAATTAGGGAAATTAGAGGTGATGCACCCATGAAGCCTATTCATCTAACAACACTACCTAATTTTCATGGCCTCCCTTCCAATGATCCAGATACATTTCTCTTCGAGTTCGATGTTGTATGCTAAGGGTATGATTATGTTTCAGACGCTCAAAAACTAAAGATATTCCCTGCTACTTTGAAGGGGATAGCATTGCGGTGCTTTATGGGCTTAGGAGGAAATTCTATTACAACATGGGATAATATGAAGAAATTTTCCTTGAGAAATATCAAGATTATTGTAAGTATTGGGACATCAAAGAAGAGATAGTCAAGAAAATGCAAAGGGAGGGTGAGAATATGGAGGAATTCGTGGAATGTTTTAAATATCGCTTGTAAATATCAGGTCATAGTGACCTGGATAAAGTTATTTTAAATATAGTCATGCTCCGCACATTAAGAGAAGAATCTTTGGAACTTCTGAATGTGGTAGGAGATGGGGACATCTCAAAGGAATATTTTGATACCATTTGTGATTTGTGTGTCAAATGTTCACAAGGAGATGTAAGGCATAAGAAAGGAACATGGGAAGCTTATAACAAAACTCTAGAATCATCCAACAGTTGGGTCACAAAAATAGAAATTGGGAACTTACTAGACAATTTGAGGGCTGACATCTTAAGTACATTGTCTTCACAGCTAGATATTTTGCAAGAAAAATAGAAACGGATTGAAGCCAAGAAAGCAATGGATATATTCTACCCATAGTGTAGGAACAAACACTCTACAAAGGAGTGTCCACTTAGTTCCATCAAAACCTGTGAAATATGTGAGAAAAATCACTCCACAAGTATGTGTCCATCACTTCCTGGGATGAAGCCAGTTTATTAGGGGGAAAATGAAGAGACAGATCAGGTCTATTTTATGGGGCCAAAGAAGTCATGTCAACCACAACCTAAGAATATGAATCAAGTTATGAATCAATATTTTGGGCATGGAATCCCCCTACAACATGTTTTGGGGCTCAAAGCCCAACTTTTGGTGAAATGTATTGTAAGACTCCGCTAATTGTGGGCACAGAATTCGAAGTATAGGTTGATTCATAGGGTTGTCCACCCTAAGTATTGTAAAGTAATGTAATGTCATGTTGGCCTACCCATGGTCTGCGGACCATGGGATTGTATGAATAGAGCGAGGCTCTAAGTTGTAAAGATAGCATATTGGAGGGATAGATGAATACGAATGGTTCGAGCATAGAGTAAGAGTCTAAGTGTATTGGGTCATAGTAGTTGGAAGAGGCTCTATAGTTGAGTGCGCAGAGGCCTAGTAGAGTATGTAGCTAAGTGCACAGACCCCTGCAGCTAAGTGTGCAGGGTGGTGTTGAGTCTGTAATCTGGAATGAAGAATAATAAAGAGAAGTTGATTCCAATTTCTGTGCATCTTCTTGTGTATTGCCTTCTTTACATTTATACAATTTTGTTTATCGCACGCACTTATATGGTTATTGGATATACTATTAGTTATCACTAGTCTTACACAAATAAGTTGAGTAATCGGGTAATAACAGATTAAATAACAAGGAACTTGGGTATAATATGGGTCTCTCCCCGAGTAGGGCTGCACGGAAGCATCATCACAGGTTGCGAGGGACTAACAGGTGCACGTAGCGACATGTGCAGGGTCAAACCGTGGACCTCCAGAAGCTCATCAGACATCCCTAGGGTGCGGAAACCTGGTTCTAGCACCCTCCCATACTACTTTGGGTGAGACCTCAGTCCGCACTTCGTGAACTGCTGCTGAAAGGGCCAGTAGTACTAGGATTTGCTTGGCTGAATCACCTCTGAACCTGGGTTAGGCCCATACAAGCGAATAAATGGTTTCGTTGCCAGGACTGGGATCTGCATAAGGGATGTCTAATGTCATGCCACTGGAATCAAACAAAGAAAGAAATTGAAGAGTGGTTGTACAAGAAGATTCACAAGTTCGTGGCGCAAGAAAACAAAAATCCTTGAGTATCTAAGGAATAGTGGTTGGATCGCTACTTGTATATGAAAATCCACAAAATTTTCTTTGCATCCTTTCCTTTTGAGCTATATGAGTGGATCATGAAGCTAGAAAATAGTTAGGGAAGGTGTAGGCTTGACAAACCAATCGTGTGGACTTTGGAATTAGTGCGCAGAATAGAAGCGCCAAGAGATAAGATTGCGCAAGCTATGGACCATTGGCTCGATCGAATTATAGGAGGATTTATCAAAAAGTTCGCAGTAGATATGACTGTCAGCTACAGTGAGGCACAACGACTTTCCTCAAGGGAAAACGAGGTAAGTATATTAAATCTTTGAACACTTGGATTAAGATGCTATTGTGTGAAAAGCAGGTTATGCGAATAAATTAATGTTTGGGACTACGCGAAGTGGGAAGATCTACAGAAGCGGAAGCAATGAAGAATTGGAAACTAGTCCCTTAATTTTCCCCTCACGGGAAAGTGAGGAGGAGCTCGTGAAAGTTTCTTCGAGCAGCACGGTCAGTATGATAAGGTAGCACATTCTGCATCTACCACCTCTACCTACACCACCACCTGTCTCACCTTCCTCACCTGCATCTCCACCCACCCCACCTCCGCCACCACCACAATTCAGTATGGCGAGTGTGATCAAACTACTGGTATTCAGAGGAGTAGGGAATGAAGATCTAGAACAATTCTGGTTCGTGGTAAGAGCAGTATGGGAAGCACAAGGCATCACAAATGATAATATCAAAAAGGATACATTGGTGAGTGCATTGTAGGATCACACATTAACATGGTACATCAAGCATTCTAATGACCATCCAAATGCAGGAATCACAGAGATCCAGGTTGCGTTGAACAAGGAATTTAGTAGGCCAAATTCGGAAACACAATCAATCATCAGGTTTAAGGAGATCATGATGCTCTCGGGCGAGACTTGCTAGGATTTGGACCAAAGACTGAAGGGTATGATTCGCGAATCCAACATGACGTTGAAATATTGACAACATTACGCATGGCTTGTAGCATCACTGACACCACACTTAAGGACGGTGCTATCACAGCAAAAACTTTCCACCCAGGCCAAAGCTTTAGAAATGGCGATGAGATTGCATGAGACCCCTATACAAGACCCTGGTCTGGGAGTTCAACAAATCCATGCGTAACTGCACAATCTGTGTCTGGAAATGCAAAGTTTGAAATAGAACAGGATACCTCAACCGGAGGTGTCCGAGGAGGTACGGTGCATAAAATGAAAAGGTCAAGGGCATGACAAGGACCACTATCCAGTGTTCGTGAACTACTTGGAAGGAGGAGGGCCGATGCCATTAAGACCTTAGGCATAGGTAGGGTCGAGCGTGACGCCTACATTATGGTGCATGATCTATCAGATAGGAGGAAAACACACTATGGATAATTGTCATTTATTGCAGAAATATACGCAGACGTCCCAACAATTGTTTTGTAACTTCTACAGGTTGGTAGGCCATGATGAGTGCACCTACAAAAGCAATGAACTAATGATGGATCAGACTCTTGCCTACAGGGTGCACCGAAACGTGAGCCCTTGACCTAAATGCAGGAATGGTGCACGCTGGATTTTAGGGGCGTGGTCGAGGTCGAGGTGGAATGGGACCAGGAAGGGGTCGCAGACAGTTAATTTGTTATAATTGTGGAGGGGCAAGGCACTATGCCCGTGATTGTACAAACCCGACGAGGAAATCATGTTTGTAGTATACTTAGCTTGATCACGAGGTAGAAGATTTCCTACACTAATGGCGAGATTGCACAAAAAAGGGGTACTTCAACCCCCTCCAACTCAGAATTTGCAGATGATGAGGTCTGAACTGCGTGAAGAAGACCTGAATGTAAACATGATGCTGAGGAGCGGTGTGACCATTTGTGATGATGAAGGTAAGTAGCCAGAAGAAATTGCATGGGTTCATAAGGCTCCTACTAAGGAACCTGAGTTTGATTTAGAACGCGTGAATGGGACATTCATGGAAGCTAAGAAGAGCTTCACGAAGGCCTCCACTTTAGGTAGTAAGGATCAATTAGAACCAAGAATGGATCCTTCAATCCTCACTACCTTTCTGGAGACATGCATGAAAATTCTACACGATAGCAAGGCAGTTAAAGGACTACAGGAACTTATCACTAGGTGCGTAGGGTCAGGAGAACCACATGTGGTCTGGAAAATTGGAAAGCATGCATTGTGCACAAGAAGGGAAACAAGGTTGATTGCACAAATAAACAAATATGAAATGGATCAGGTAATCTTGGATCTCGGATCGGACGCGAATGTACCGCCAAAACAAACATGGGAACACCTGGGTAGACTCGCACAATAGCGGTCTCCTATTCAGTTACGAATGGTGAACCAGCAGAAGATCTTGCCCATGGGAAGATTGCAAGGGGTAACAATAGATATTGAAGGTGTGAGTGCATAGGTGGATTTTGAAGTGATAGAGATTGTTGATGATAGTAATCCCTATTCTGTGCTACTAAGAATAGACTGGGCCACCGATATGAATGGAGTCATAAATATGAAGAAGCACAAAATGATCTTTAAGAAAAAGTCACTACGCATAGCAGTACCACTAGATCTAGCCGAAGGAGCATGATACAACAAACCAGCGTGCTATGATGATAGTGATGACGATCTTGATTGTATTTACAAGATAACCGCATGAGAAGAGGATTGGGTGAATTCAACTGTAGATGGAAGGATTTCATGGGAGCGCGAAAGCTCCTGTACTTTGGATTCAGAAGAAGAGATAGAGCGATGGCAGAATTGGCTGCATGGTAACAATGCTTAATTGAAACATGATGGCTAGATCACTACATTTCGTGACAATATAAGAAAAGGATATACCGACATATGATGGGTTGACAACGGTGGATGAATTCTTGAGAAAATTTTGAAATCACAGTACCAGAACAACAGCGGTTTGATGCGCTGAAGTGGGCACTGCGTGCAATGCCCGCACGATGGCGGGGCATGCATCAAGGAAGTTTTAAGGATTGGAATGGATGGAAAAGGATGATGCACCTAAGCTTTGGAAAACCCCAACTCCAAGCGAGAGCCAGTCAGTAGGGGTGGAACAACTTGCACGCCCACCTTTCCCGATGGGTATGGACATATGCTGTATAGCCCGCACAAGCGCACACCACTCCTAGGATAGAGAATTGGAACAAACTGCAGTAGTAGGAAAGGTGACGCGCACTACCAATTATCCATGGAGAAGCATTTGATAGGGTATGAGAAGTACTGAAGAGGGTTCACCAAGCAAGACACACTGATTGGGACCTACGCATACTAATGATTCAATGGGCCTATAGGACCATGTGCAAAACCCTTGCATAAATTCCCACTATAGATCAACATATTATGCAATATACTAAAACACAATACAAGATCTACTTCTACAACACTTTGCGGAAGCTTAGTCGAAATGAGCAAGATCAAGAGAACACATATAAATGAGAATGAGAAATCAATCACACATAAGACAGAAGAAATAACCTGGGGAAAGCCTCAGCCTAAAACCCCAACTCTGTATTATCATACAAGTGGAAATCTTGTTCAAGTTACAAAAAGAATTAGCTCTCGAGCTATCTTGCTCTCTCTGCAATCAAACAATGCTACTCATAGATAGTCAAAGGCTTCTACAAACCTTCTCCTCTACCCTCCAAGCCCCCTATTTCCTTGTGCATTTTTTCTTGGGGTCCAGTGCTTCCACACATGTGAATTCCCACCTCACACTGCTCACTTGGCCCAGTAGTAACTGTGCAATCCTGAAGGAGATAAATCCTTCTGCGTAGATGAGTTTCCTTTATAGGAAAAATCGATCCAACTGATAGTACACTGTCCCTCCTTTGATCTCAATTAGGTCTCTGTTTGAACTGACATGCATGAGTTATGTATGAGAGAATACTTAGTTATCTGAACTACAATAGTTACATGCATGCAAGCATTAACTAACTAAACTCGCAATTAATTCAACAAACTATTTGAACTAATCTAACTAGACTTGACTCAGTTAACTAAGTCAACTAATTACAACTCAATATTACAACTCATCCTTATCTCTTTAACTGATGGATAAATTCCTCAATTAATGGAGAAACTATTGCATGTCCCCACATAGACTTCATGTTTGATTTTCCTTAACTAATTAACTCAAGATAAATTAATTAATTAATTTACAAACAACTGCTAAGATTAAATTCGAATTTTACTTCACTATTTTAGTTTAGGGACTGACTAAAATAGGAAGGTATCCCGAAATTCTATCTATAGAATGCTATTTTTAACACTTCCATTTTTCATTCCTTATAATTATGTTCAACACTGGTTGAAATACTATTTATAGTAGTGATATTTTTAGCATTTATTGTTGCTATTTTCAACACTCCCTCTCCATAAGAGAGGGATTATTAGTAACCCCAATCCTGTCTCTGTGGAACTTGAACTTGCAGTTTGACAATGCCTTCATCAAAATATCTGCATCCTATTCCTCGGTCGAAACATACAACAACAACATGATCCTCTTGACCACACAGTCTCAAAGATGGTGATACTGGATATCAATGTGTTTGGACCTGTCATGAAAACTGGATTCTCAAAGAGTTCGATACAACTCTAGTTATCACCGTAGATCACTGTAGGATCCATCCTCTAACCAAACAATCCCACTAGAATCTTCCGCATCCAAATGGCCTCACATGCAGCCTGACTAGCAGCCATGTATTCAACATCTGCTGAGCTAAGTGCAACTGATCTTTGCTTCCTACTGTACCAGGAAACTGCAGCTGAACCAAGGTTGAACATTCCTCCAGAAGTGCTCTTCTGGTCTAATGGACTACCTACCCAATCCACATCAGTGAATCCCTGAAGCTTACTCCCTCTGTCCGTATGTACCAAAATTCAAACTAAGATGTGCCTCTGAGGTATCTCAGCACATGCTTTGCTACCTTCCAAAGCAGCTTGGTAGGCTAAACCATAGCTTGACTCAGCTGGTTCACTGCAAAGCATAAGTCGGGTCGTGTGTTCACCAGATACATTAGTGAACTCACCAGCTTCCAATAAACAGTAGCAACTACGACCTCACCTGAAGTAGCATCCTCCTTCCTCTAGTTCCCAGCTAGAGGAGTCTACATGGGCTTGCACTTCTCCATGTGAAAGCACCTGAGTATCTCATTGGCATACTTGCCTTGA